>JASDQU010436241.1:59196-73390 GCA_032191745.1 Picea mariana | reverse complement strand
CATGAACTGATCTATAGTTTCAGACTCTGTCATCCTGAGAGTCTCGAATTGTGTCCACAAGGACTGTAGTTTAACTGTTTTTACCCTGTCATTTCCTTGGTAGGACGTTTTGAGGATGTCCCAGGCCTGTTTGGAAGTACCAGCGCCTGTGATTTTCGAAAAAATTGAATCATCCACAGAATTCTGTATCCAGAATTTCGCTTTGTTTTCTTTGGTCCTCAGAGTTGCCTGAGCAATTCTCTGCGCATTTTTCATGGCAGTGAGGGCGGCTGGATCTGGTTCTACATAGCCAAGATCCACTGGTTCCCAGCACTCTTGTGCTTGCAAGAACGACCTCATTCGTAGAGACCAAAATTCATAATTCTTTCCCAAAAGAATCGGACCTTGAGTCGGGCCAAGATTGCTAGTCGACGCCATTTTAAAAAAAAATTAGGAGAAAGAGAGGGAAAAATTCGTATTTACCTCCGATCTCAGAAACGCCGATTTGCCGATGGCTAGTTTGCCGATGGCTGATAGGAGCTTATCGGGCTTGAATTGGCCCTTGGTCTCCTTGTAATGTGACCACGCACCTTGTGTAAGCGCTACGGGCTTTTCCCGTTCCTTTGGCTTTCAAATCGCCGAAAATGCGAAAAATCGCCTTTCGATTTTTCAACGGTCCAGATCGTGCAGTGATCGGACGGTCTAGATCGTATCGGGATATCGCGAATCGGGATTTCACGATTTTTGATGTCGAGGTTCTTTGCCTCCACGATTTCACGATCGCCGATTTTCCGATGGCGTGCTTCGTTTCGGGACTTTTCCCGATATTGTTGATTGCTGCCACATGGCCCAGCAAACGGACGGTCGTGATCTCTCCTCGCGATTTCTCGATATGATGTGTCCCGGACCTCTTGTCTGCAAGATCCGCGAAATGCCGAATCCCGATAAGCCGATGAACTCGCTTATCGGGACTTTTCTCGAAAGCTTCAATCTTTGCCACGTGTCCTGAACAGATGGACGGCTAGTTTTGCGTCGGGGATTTCACTAGAAAGAAACCCAATCACTTGTTCTCAGGTTTCACGATTTTCCGAATCCCGATGTGTCGATGGCGCGTTCCTCTTCGGGACTTTTTCCGAGTCGACGGATTTGCGCCAGGTGTCTAGGATAGATGGACGGTCCTGATGCGTCCTCGGGATATCGCGACTTGCAATGCTCCAAACCTCTGTCAATGGGAAACCTCGAATGCCGATACACTGACGGTGCCCTTGATGTTCGCCACGTGTCCGGTCAAAAATGGACGGCTGAGATCTTATCGGGATTTCGCGTATCGCGATTTCGCGAGTCGCGATGTCAAATTTCTTTGACAACTTGAAACCCCGAACTCCGAAATGCCGATGGGCGCTGCGATGTTCGCCACGTGTCCTAACAAACGGACAACTGAGATCTTATCGCTATATTCGCGTATCGCGATTTCGCGAATTGCAATGTCAAGTTTCTTTGACAACTTGAAACCTCGAATGTCGATATGCCGATGAGCTAATCTGCTGCCACCTGTCCTGTGAGATGGACGGCTGTGATCGTTTTGGGATTTCACGATTTCGCGTATCAGAGTTTTTGGAGAGCAGATTCTTTCGCTCGTCCAACTCCCGATTCCCGATTTTGCATTGAAATAGGATCTCGTCACGTGTCTCTTGATTGGATGGTCAAGATGACGTCGGGATTTCGCGACTTTACAAGTCGAAATCACTCCTGTGCACTCCAAACGACTAATCGTCGTGCAACTTCTTGTTGATCTAACGGTTGTCGGGCCTGTGTTCAAGATCTGACGGCTGAAATTCTTTCGCCTTTTTCGGCGCTCTCCTTGTCCCTTCTGGACTGGTTTCCCGCCTCGGAACCGTACGCAGGACGAATCTTATGGCCTTACTGGTTGTTCCTTGCGTGTTTGACGCGATCTTTGACGAATTTGACAGAATTCCTCCTATGGAAGAAAAGATTCGTGAATCTTTCAAGAATTTGAAAGAAGTTCATGAATTCTTCGTTATCTGCTACAATCTTTGACAGATTTGAGCGATTTCTTGAAATCTTTAAACGATTCTTCCTTTCTCATGAATCTTTAACAATTTTGAGCGTTTTCTTCGAGTTCTTTAAGCGAACATCCGTTCTGCAACTCTTCTGCATCAATCTTTGACGGTTCTTTGAAAAACTGTGCAGGTTTCTTTAAAGTTTCTTCTCCTGCTATCTCTGCTTCCTCCGCAAGCTTCTTACGGCAATCTTTAAAGAGTATTGCAGACAACTTTCCAAACTTTGTGAAAATTCTGTGACGCATGCTCTCAAGATCCGTGAGGCTCTGCGTTGTGAGGATCGAGTTGCTCTCCCGACTGTGTGAAGAGGCTTACTGTTGTAGCTCTGATACCATGATAAATTGTGAAGGACAGAGAAATGCAGAGAGAAGAGAATAGTATATTCAAATGTATGAAGAAGTACAGAACTTAGAAGATCACACTTACAATGTAAGATGGTTGAGCTATATATGCTCAAGCAAGACAAAAATAGAAAGTACAACTGTCTAGTACAGTACGGTCATACTCTTGAGGGTACAATATATTTAACAAAAGATACGTGCAATTTAAGCCTACTATATAAATGTGGCGGAGCTCTTTTTTTTAAACATAAACACTGCATTGCACAAAAATAAATGCAATTTAAGCCAATTGTATAAACACTGCAGAGTTTTTGTTAAAAACATTAACACGGCATTATAAAAAAAAAACGTTCAATTTAAGATTATTGTATAAACATTGCATAGTTAAAAGAAAAAAAAAAAAATTGCATTGCACAAAAATACATGCAATTTAAGCCTATTGTATGAAAATTGCAGACTTCTCTCTTTTTTTAAAGATCAACACTGCACAAAAATGCGTGCAATTTAAACCTATTGCATAAACACACTGGAGACTTTTTTTTAGAGTTAAACACTGCAGATTTCTATTTTTTAAACATTAGCACTGCACAGAAATGCGTGCAATTTAAGCCTATTGTATAGGCACCGCAGAGTTTTGTTTTTGAGTTTTCCATTTAAGCCTACTGCGAGTTATTTTTTCAAACATTAACACTGCATTTGCACACAAATACTTGCTAAGCCTATTGTATAAACACTGCATAGTTTCATTTTTTTAACATTAACACTGCATTGCACAATAATACTACGTACAATTTAAGTATATTGTATAAACACTTTTAAGTATATTGTATAAACACTTCAGAGTTTTTTTAAACATTAATATGACATTACACAAAAATACGTGCAATTTAAACTATTATATAAATATTAGAGTTTTTTTTTAAAACATTTAATATTGTATAGCACAGAAATATCTACAATGCAATTTAAACCTATTGTATAAACACTGCAGATTTTTTTTTTTTAAATGCACAAAAATACGTGCAATTTAAACCGATTCTCGGTAAAGTGTATTTTTTGAAAAAAGCCCACTGCAGAATTCCTTTTATAAAAGCTCCCATTGACTGTTTGGCACCGTGCAGAGTTGTCATGCGAGCTTTAACACTGCAGAATGTTCTTTTTAAAGAAGCCCACGAACTGTATTGCGCCCTGTAAAGCTGCTGTGCAAGGATTGACACTGCAGAAATCTTCTTTTTTAATAAAAAGCACGCGCTTACTGTATGGCACCCTGTAAACCTGCTGTGCGGGCAATACGGTGATCAATCAGATATGTCTGTTCATTACGGTGATCAATCAAATATGTCCTTTGCTGAATCTTCACTCTTAATCTATTTATGGCCGCGGAAAGGAGTTCTTCATTTTTAATCTATATATCGTCGCAGGAAGAAATTATACCGCGAATGAATTTGCTGCGATTGATTCCAATAACTGAAAAGAAAGCTAAACAGTCCAGTCCGGTAATTGTCAATAAATCAAAATTCAAATTCATTATTTTGGATGAGAATTAAATAAGATTGAAAGCGGTTCTTATTTTAAAAGGTCAGAAGTTCAAATCCAGAAAGGATAGAGTATGTATATCTAAGTAAATTTTATTAGTCAAATAGCTAAGTTCAAAAAATTTGTGTCTGGTTTGAAATGACCTTAAAAATAAATTATTATTATTATTATTATGGTCAAAATCTTAACCTTTCTATATAACCATTCATTTCAAATATAAAGTTTCAATCTCCAAAATTCTAAGTAGATATTGCCAAGAAATTAATGTCAAAGAACAATTGGGTTATTAAGTAACCGTGAGACATATTAGTAAATGCATGAATTTTGACTTGAAAATCTAAATTTATACTTCTAATAATAATTTATTGCTTTAAAGTTTGATTTATGAAAAGATAAATTCCAATCCATGCTCAATTCAACTAATCCTCGTAGAGATTGTTCGCCAAAATGGATTCCCATCGGTCTGTCACGCTACAGGCCCTTTTACATGTTAAAATTGATCAGAGACACTTGAGAATGCAACCCTGGTTTCTTTTAGAATCGACCGTGTTAAATGTAGTGAGGTTTTGAGTTTGTTATGTAGGTAAGGGGTGTTAGCAAACCTCATGATTTATTCGATATATCGAAGATGTTTAGGGAGAGAAAGTGGATGATCTCAATAATGGTTATGCCCAGATATGCATACGCTAGTGAGAATGAACTTTATTAGTGGTAAGCAATTGTCAATAGGCTTTAAAGGGGTGGACATCATAGCATGTGAGCTAGGCAAGATTATTGATTCCCGAAAGAAGGATAGTGTTTTAAATTTCAAACTTGGAATCATCAAGAATGAGTATCTATGAGTATCCCTATATTGGAAAGAGAATGCTGCTCATGAATGATCATAGATTTAATTGATTAGCAAAAAAGTGGGGATAAGTTAGTTATACAAGATGCATCACCATACTAGCTATGCTAATTGCTCAACTTCCACTAAACAATTTAGACTATTGTTGGGGGTAGTTGCACAATATCCAATGGGGGCCTTCAACACACATGATACTAAAGAGATATTTGTTATTAGATTAGGCATGACTATAGGTTTTTTAACTAAGGGATTTTGAACAATTTCCCTTTTATCCGATTAATTCAAGAAAGAATAGCTACACACCCAATTTCTTAAGTAAGAGATTTTGAACAATTCCCCTTTTATCCAATTAATCCAAGGAAGAATAGCTACACACCCAATTGTAGATAAGGTTAGGCATTTGAAATGACAAACTTGTAGAGGTCCCATTTCTTTTAGCTAGTGAGGGCTCAAAGAAATGGGGGGCTTGTTGTAGCTACAATAGTTTGACAATAAGGATATGTGAAATTTGAATGAGGTAGTAAAGCTTTAACTAGTCAAGATAGAAAACTGAACATAAATACTTGTATTTCAAGGGTGAAGGTGAATTCTTGTGGAAATGATTTTGGGAATAAGATGTTTAAAATTTGACTAGTGTGTATATAGGTATATGTGTTAGGAATAATTCTTACTTTAGATATGGTTGTGGTTTGTTTAGAATTGGTTGTGGTGGTTGAGAGATTCTCTCAACCACTTTATCTAAGTTTAGAATAAGATAGATTTGACAACAGAACTACACATGTATTAATATTGTGTGAATACATAATGGAAATCAAGTTTTGTGTGGATATGAATTATCCATTTTGGTATCAGAGTGGGTTTCCTCTCTCTGTAACTCCCTCACAGGAGGCTGTATGTGAGAGTGTTTCTATTTTTCTGGTGTGTGAATATAGTTTCCTGTGTGTAGTTTGTTGAAGGAAAGTCATTCTATGGTGATATTGGTATATCTGATCGATGGTTCACAAAAATATTTTTGAATTCTGTTGGTGTTCTCGGAAGTTTCAAAATCAAGGAATTCACTGTGAATAAGCCACCATTGTGGAAAGGTTTCCACCATCAAGAAAGAGGTTGTTGTCATCTCTGCAATTTGAGATGAAATACTTAAGTCACCACACCTTGTAGAATCGCCACAAGATTCTATAACCATTGTCTCAAATGACCCAATATGAATAGAACTCGAGCAGCTTGGATCAACGTGTACATGAAGGACTAGGCACTCTGTGGAGGACCTATTGTTGCGTAGAGATTTTTCCACCTGCACTCTTATCATCGGATTGGAAAAATGTTGCAATTATGTCAAACAGTTTTACTGAGTATACAAACATTGTTGGTGCACCTCTTTTTGAAAACATTGCAAAACATTGGTCAAGGTCGTGGAAGAAATGAAAGAATAGACAAGTCCCAACTCTGAAGGGAACATGAGTCCCCGAGGTGTAGGACAATCGGTGACGAAGTGTGTTGTTAAGCCACTCCGTGATGCTAAAGTCATCGGTTCAAAACTTGCGAGGACAAAAAATCCAGCCATGTTAAGGGTTGGTGTGGCTTAGGCCATGTGTGATCCCGGGTGATTTTGATGACTTAGATTCCCCTAAGTCGCAGTTTCTTAGCCACAGGTTAGTCCCATATGTCACGGACAAACTAACAAACAAAAAAAAAAACTCTGAAGGGAACATGCATAGCCTGAGTAAGCATTTACGCCACCAAAATTGATCAAGCACCCAAATTAAGAAATCAAGATGTACCATTGGTGGCTGAGTTTGATTTGTAAATTATTTGGGTTTGCTATATTATGTTGTAGTGTTGTGTGCAAATATGTGTTGTAGCAACAATAGTAATTAATAGTGTGTTGTTGTAGAGTTATTTTTTGTAAATGAAGGATGAAGAACCATAAAGGACTCACCAACCAATGAACAAACTAACATAATTAAGTTAGTGGTTTTTTATGGGAGAGAACCGATTATTGATTTAATTATGTCTAAGTGTGTTATACACTAATGTGACCTGTCGTGCTCTAGGAGCATTAGTTATAGGTAGTTCTTAATAAGGTCAAGCTGATGTGACCTGTTGTGCTCCAGGACTGTCAGTAAATGTTATTTTTATAAGGTCAAATTGTATAATTGTTTGTTGAAGAGATTTTGTATATGGAATGTTATCCTAGATAACCGATGAATAGAGAGGAGGGCCATGTATTCATAGATGGTAGCAGTTCCATAGAATAATTCAGTATCAAGATTGTCTTTCAGGAGGTCGAGAAGCGTCAATTCTACAAAGTTTGTCTATGATGGTCATAAGAAGTTATGATTCAAATGAATGAAATGGGAACCTCAATTGTGTGGAGAAGAAAAGAGAAAAAACTGGGAAGTTCAAAGTGGATGTGAGTGCTAGTGAAGACCATATATGACAATTGTGACATAATTCAACATTCTTGTATATGTTTCCAATATTGTTATTTGTAAGTAAGATTAAAGGGGAGTGTTAGGAATAATGCTTACTTTAGATACGGTTGTGTTTTGTTTATAATTGGTTGTGGTCGTTGAGAAATTCTCTCAACCACTATATCTAAGTTTAGAATAAGTTATATCTGACAACATAACTGTAAATGCATTAATATTGTGTGAATATGTAATGGAAAGAATGTTTTGTGTGCATACAAATTATCCATTTATATGGACATGAGGTTGAATTAAATATATGACATTGTATGTAACAATGGTAAAAAGAAATGGGTTAGTATATAGCAAGAAGGTTCAGAATCTTGTATTCCTATGACAATTTGTTAAATTTAGTTTTAGAGAGCCTATGTTTATGTTCATATGCAATGAAGGTTGTCCAACATTAAGTGTAAGAAGGTGGGAGTTTTTCCATAAATACTTAATGTCTAGAAATAGAATGCAATAGTTTGGAATATAGTCTTACTATGTATTTTAAGTGAAAATGTTAGATTAGGTGATCATGGATTTATGATTGAATTATTAAATCTTAGAGAATAAGATAATATGATGAAAATGGAAATATGAAATCAATTATGAGGGTTATTGATCCATATTAATAAAGGATGAAAAATGGCTTAACATTGTGAAATTTTCTTGTTTTATCATAAGATTAGAATAATATTTACGACATGTAATGTGTCTCTTATTATTAATAATAAGTGGAATAGTGATATAAATGATGTATGTATGCTATTTTTGTATACTTAACAAAATAGTTAAAAAAAGCAACTAAAAGTATGAAGATAACTAGATATGAGGATAACTAAGCATGACAACCTTGTTGAAGTGATTAACATAAAATGTATATGACATTAAATTATTAATGGACATAGATGAATTGTAAGAGAAACGAAAAAGTGGCAAGCTAACATGAAAGGAGTAAGAATGGTATTTTGGTTTAACTATGATAGTTGGAATATTATATCCACAATAAAGTTTGACATATAAGAAAAAGAACCATAAATTGGTAAATTGGATAAACTATTAAATTGAAGTGTTTTGATGATATAAATAGATGAATCATGACAAAACCACTTGAATGACCTTGTAACTAGATCTTTGCGTACTTACTAAATGAAGTGGTCTAAAACATGAATAAGAGAAAGTAATGTACAATGAGTTTAGAGCCCGGGATAAAGAGATTTTTAGAAGAAAGATTCATGAATATTGTGATTGGGTTTGACCTATGAATCTTTATTGTTCTTTATTGGTAAGAATGGTCAATATTAGGAATTTGATTAAGAATAGTAATATCTTTCTAGACTTGTAAATGACGAGGATGGTTGAAGTATGTATACGTGAATATTAAATATTCCCCAATCAAGATTAAATATATAAATGCACATTCCTTTAGAATAAATTAAATCTATTTAATATGTGCATGAAAGGAGGACCAAGATAAAAATGGATATCAATGGAATCAATATTTCTCTTGATGTAAGATGGGAATTCATTGGATAACCATCAAATAGACCACAATGGCGTTACCTTGTGTTAGCAATGATATGCATATGGAATGTGTAACGTGGCCCATGCCTAGGTACCTCAAATTGCATTCTTGAATGGATTTCAAACTTTGATACCATTCTTTAATACTCAAGAAGCATGCATGGAAGATAAAAACTCGTGCAATTATTGAGAAATGTCAATATATGTAAATGAAAAGGTTCACTAACCTACATAACATTAAAAATATGGATAACTCAATATAAAATTAAGAGAAATATAAAATATATAGATAAAAAAGAACATTTTTTTTATTAAAATTCCATACCAAATAGCTACAAAAATTGAATGTTCCACCCAAAATTAAGCTCTATTGCACATTAAATTTTTGCAATAGGTCACCCAGAAGTGAGACTATGAATCCATCAGGATGGGTCATTATAAGGAAAACATTTTGTAACAAATTTTTTTAGCATTATAAAATTTGACAAAATTTTCAAAAAACCATAAACTATTTATAGCAGAGGTTTTAACGAATGTTCCATATAACTGAAAAAAAAACATGTGCACCATAATATTTTGAAACGATAAATATTATCATACATTATGTTATTTAAAGAAAATGATGCCTTTTCACAATTTTTAGAGTCAATAATAGGCACCCATGTGTATAACTCATAAAAACACAATGGCTTATGTTTTATGGAACACACCATTTTATGACTTCAAAATAATATAGTGCACCTATATGTATACATTTTAATTAATTTGTTTTCTAATAAATTTTCAATTAATTATCTCAAAATAAACTATTTTTTAAAATAATATTGAATTTTATATTTTTGTTATTGCATTTTGATATATAATGATTGTATTAATACGTTATCCAGTGGATTACACCTTGTTATTTGTAACAATGTAAATTAATCAATGACAACATTTTACAATATTCGACAATACAATAAAATAAGAAACCCATTTTATTATATATGAATAATAGATCCAATATCATACAAAATGAAACAATGTAAAGGTCCACAATAGTCAAATGCAACCAATATGTAATTGTTACACTTATTTGTAACATGTCCTCATGCAATTGGGACAATATGTTGAGTACATTAAACAAAATCCTTGATTTTCACAGACAAATATTTCAAAACATACAGCTTGCAGTTCAATTATATTGATTGTCATTCATTTCTTGAACTACTTTCATCACTCGAGCTGCATGCATGCCTCATTTCTTCATCACTTATAGAGGATAATTTACTTTGGTTATTTAACCTAATGTTTCCGTGGTCAACTTGTTTTTTATGTTCCACCTCTTCATGTTCCATCTACAAACATAGAAATAAAGTGTAATATATATATATATATAAACATGACTGCGTAAATAAAAAAAATGTACTATAGCCATGAATGTTTCATAAACAATACACGTTCTTATGAAGCCATGGTACATGTCATCTCTAAAAATCTCTTATGTTGGCTACACTCAATACTTTGTTTCTTGCATGTTTAATATGCCATGACAAAGCACAATATAAATAATTAATATAAATATTTCTTGTTATTTCATTAGTTATTGAAAAAGTGAAGTTAAACAACATATCTACTTACAAATTGTTCAATTAAGCCTTGATACTTCAACATATACTCACAACCCTTGTACCTCACTCAATGTCTAGTAACTCTTTGATTGACTCTTCTTTGTATGTTAGAAAACATTAGAAGACATTCATAGACAAGTGTAAATAAATTATTTGAATATAGATATCACAACACAAATGAAATCTTAAGTAAGGTTGAAAATATAAGTACTCACAAAATTTGCAATCAACCCTTTTATTCCTCATCTTCTCATTTGATATGATGAATGGGTTCCATTTTTTTTATCTTTTCCGCGGAAAAACAATTGAAAATTAGTATTTCATATGATAAGTAAATTCGATGTACATAAAAGAATAAATGAATGATTACATGCAGTGTTGTTGGGATGACTCATCTTGCAATGCAATTATGTTCGTTTATTTTACCATCTCCTTGTACACTTTTTTGGACATCCTTATGAGCATGTATCAATTTTTCCTTTATTTATCCCTTGGAATTATTATAATATTTATGAACAAAAAAACAACAATTTTCTTTTTTAAATCGACCTGAAAGTAGATATAGAAAAAAAAAATCATTTTAGTAATTGTTTTGGAACATATTATAGAAAGTAGGTATAGTAATATTACTTTTTAAATGATTTTTTTTTGTTATTGTAAGTTTTTTCTATTGCAATTCTCATGGGTCTCATTGACCATTTATCTAGACACACTTCAATTAGTTTATGTATAACCTGATTCTTGAAGTCATTAGATTGTTTGTTTGTTTTTTTAAATGGAAAGCATGTCTATACATTCTTTCCACTATATTCCTCAAAGTTATGTAAAACAATTTTCCCAACTTATAACATCACTCCATATGAATTGAGGACCAAGTCATCATCATTTACATCTTTCATAATTTGTATCTTCTTAGGATAACATTTTGTTCCCTCGCTACCGGTCCTTGCACAACATTAACAAAATGTGAAATCGAGTCTTTAAAACATGTTAGTGATTAAAGTCAAGTAATTCATTTTAAGTAAAAATTCAAATAAAAACTTCATGTTGATTACTTTTTAATCCACCTAATTCCTCTCTTTGCAACATTTCCATAAATCTTTTATGCTCTTTTGCACTCAGATTATGAACAATCTTATCATTTTTTTACAAATTTTTCTTTCCATGACACACATTAACCAACAAACATCATTAATTTAAACCTAGAGATAATTCAAATATATTAAATTTATAATAAAACTTAAAGAAATTGTCTTGTTCTCTTTTTGGGATGAGATATCATCACGCTCGCTGCAATAAATTGTTTTCCTTGAACTTCTATCGACGATTTCTTTCAAAGAAAACAAGGAATCAACAGATATAAAAATTAGGAAATAATTTTTACAAAATAATATTTCAGCGTGTATAACAAAACAATATGTGTTGATGTGTTAATAGTATGTATACACATTGCTATATGATTTCCATGCTCTTACAATTTTATTTTATTTTTATTTTACAAATTTTACTTTAGTGCGGTGATTTACAAATTAATAGAAGTACACATGCCTAATTGTTATTTATTACCCATAGTCGAACTCATGAACAAAATTAAAACATAATGCTTTCAATATTGAAAACAATATTATTTTCATTTTAATCTCACCGGTGTTGTTGACAAGAACATGTGCATCGATGTACTATTCCTGTATAGTGTGTGCCACTGACCATGAAAACATTTTTTTAAATGAAAACTGACAATGATAGATTTTGGATCCAATGCAATGAGTGGTTCTATTACAATGGATACCAAATATCACATATATAAGTAAATAAACCCTATAAAAATTTATTGTTTAAAAAATATTCTCATTGTGAAATATAGAGAGGAAGACCAAGAGAAACAAAAAAAAAACTAGGGCTTCCAATACTTAAGCTAACTATAAAACCCTTTTATATTTTTGAGAATGCAATGAAAATTTCTTAAATCAAATAGGGAAATGATTGAGATGATCGATAGAATGAAATCACATACCTGAAATTTCTCCTTTGTAGATTTGTATGTGACCTATGATGATCTATTTCAAATTTGTCTCTTCAAAAAAATCTAGCCACTCCGAAGTCTTTGCTGGTAAATCTCTCTTGCACAATTCTTCCCTCTAAATTTTGGAAAATGAATGAAAGAATGCCTAGGGATTTCATTTATAAAAACATAAATTTAGAAAAATGAAATTCTCACTTGTTTTTTTTGTATATTTCGGTGCATTAATGATAAACATGCACACTATTCTTTTTTGTAATTTACTTTTTCAGTGCACTATACAGTTTATAGCATACCAGTTTGGTTTTTGCATAAAAAAGCTTTGACAAAGAATTTAATTCACAAAATATAAATGAAAACATCTACATTTAAATTTTGTGGAAATCTTTCTTTGTGAAGGCAATAACAAAGGTCACTCTTTAGTGCCTTTCATAATTTAGCACATTGGTGTGTTTTGTATATGTTAAAGCATTGGGGTGTCATTATATTATTAGGCACACCTTTAACTTTTAAAATTCATTCTAAAATTTTTGTTTAATGTTAGATTGTTTTATGCTTCCCAATTTTTTTTTTAATAATTTGTTCACGTATTGATGGTGGTGTTCGGTCAAATGTAGGGAAAAAAATTATAACATCAAATGGTCAATTCTGCAGAGTACAACTCATTCCATATATTTGCAATTTCTTCAAGTTACCCTCCATCATTTGAAGTCTAGATTTTATTTATAATTCAGTTATCTCATTGAATTTATGTTATGTATGTACATGCATTTGAGCAATTGTTCATTGAATTTTGTAGGATCGTGATTCAAGATCAAGTTTGGATGTGAAAAATATTCCACCAATCCAAAACTGTTGTAATTTATTATTACGAGAAAGATATCGCAAGTAAATTTTTGATGTAGATGAGAAACTACTTTACCCTAATAATTGCAACATGCCATCTTCCAACAACCAACCTAGGTCAGTGACATTACACCATGAATTGGATCTCTTTTATGACACCACAATAGTATGTGGTTGTTCAAAATGTAAATGGTTGAATTAGAACCCTCAATGTGTCACATTGTCCCATTATATTAATGATCGACTACCCAAATTTGACTACCTAATACCTCCCACTGCAGTCATGAATACAATAGGTGATATAGAAAAAACATGTATGAAAAATTCCATATTTCCTTTTTTGAAAAGTTGGAAGCCAGATCAACATATTTTAATCATAATTTGACAAAATCTTCTCCTTATGTTGAGACAATATAGATTTTTAGTGAGTTAAATTATGATATCAATACTACCCAAAACATTGTTACTAGGATATCCAAAAGGTTGTATGAGCTGAGAGAAAAAGTGTCCAAGTACACACCAAAGTTGGTTCAATTGTTGGAAGTTTGTGATGAATTCCCTTTTCCTATCCATATACAAAGTAAACACCAAACTTGTTAAAACTGAGCTTTTGTTGGGTATGTGTTATATTCTTTGCACGAGTAGTCGTGTCTGAGCGCCTGCGCCAGGCGCGCATGGGGGGTAAGAGGGGGGGCCGCTAGGCCCCCCCGCGGGGGTTCGGGGGTAGCACCCCCAAAAATTTGTTTTTGGGCCGACATATTTTCGCCCGTTTCTGGCCGACATATTATCGTCGGGCCGACATATTTCCAGGACGACATATTTCCGGGACCACATGATATTAGGTGGTTTTCGGCACATGGTTTTTTGCCGATGGTTTTCTATTTCCGGTTAAGGAATTAGGGTTTTGGACTAATCCAGGTCATTGGGTTAGGGTTTTGGATGCCGCTGGCTCCT
>JASDQU010436240.1:6600-30978 GCA_032191745.1 Picea mariana | reverse complement strand
AACAACCAACTCATGCACATGTAAATTTCAAAATATAGTAGCCAAAGGGATAAGAGTCACCCCTTGCAAACCCAAGGTACTTGCCAACTCCATTACAATTAACAAATAACAAATGAAATACCAAATGAGTAATGCATAACATAAATTCAATGGTGGAAGCCACATGTCCACACGCCATAAACTTCTATGTGAAGAGGTGACACTTTGGCAGTGGTCAACAAAAAAGGGATGGCATCCACAAGGGTTGATGTTGTTATGGATTTGAGCCTTCGACTGCTTGCCTGCAATAGTCGTCGATGTTGAAGGAGACATTGAGAATACATCTGCCTACCCCCCGATCCATGCATTATAAATAGAGACAGTTTGTTGGTACAGATCAAAGTATCCACATTCAAGTAGATCTCCCAACCATGCTTACGTGTGAGAGTGGTTAAACCCTCGGATTTGTGGAAACCATCCCTCCAACAGTCAAATTGACCTCCAATCAAATAGATCTTCCAGCTAGAAGTGAAATCACAATCATACATATTTCAAAGGAAAGGAAAAACCTCGGATCGTGGCACCTAACAGAGAAATCACTCACATCAATGAGAAAACTTGGTCGTATGGATGCTAAACATAGTGAAAACCCTCGCTGCATGGCACCCTAGAAAGAAAATTGACCTCTAAACAATGAGATCAATTTACCAACACACAAATGGCCCCCCAAAAGGACAAATCGACCCTTCAACAGAGAATTTTATGAAGTGAAACTCTTGTGTTGAGTGATAAACAACCTCCAAGAGTGAAAATTCCCCCCCAACTATGAACGTAACGATGCATGCCCCCACGCCTCTAGATTGTGTGTACCCATCGACAACATAGTTGGTGTTCAACTTGTTGCAACAATTGATGAGATTGAGGCACGACTCCAATGCTTGTTGAAGTGTCTTCTGACAACCAAACATCGACGCAAATGACTTGCCAAAAATAACAAAGATTGTAGATATGGTGAACAAAATATCCATCCATGATCCATGATTCAAGCTCCATAACTTGCACGATCCATGGCCAATGCTTCCTTTTGGAGTGCCATAGCCACCACCGCTTGGAGTACCATAGCCACCACCGCTTAGAGGACTATAATTTGGAATTCATGTGCCATAGTTTCCACCGCTTGGAGGACTACAATTTGGAAGGCATGTTCCTGAACCAGAACCATGATACATAGGGATTGTGGGTTCCAGTTGATAAGGAGGATTATACTCGGGATTTGTTGAACGTAAGGGGGAAACCATGTAGTTGGATAACTGCCTGAAGGAGGACTATATGGGATAGGTGAATATCCTGATCCGTCTCCATCTTCAATACCTTTATGTTGTCCCAGCCGCATAGCTTGTGAATGTTGCACATCACCTACAACATTGGTGAAAACGCTTGCAACGAAAAGCACAAGAACAAGAAATGACAAAAAAACGAGTTGGTGGGTGACATGACTCAGAATCATAGAGAGAGTTGGGCGATTCTACAAATCGATTTGAGGAGGTCTCCTTCTCTTCAGATTACAAGCACCAAAACGATTTCCTTAACAAAACAGAGGACACACAAATTTCTACTACAAACAAATTATTGCAACACACAACAAACTAGTCTACTCTTCAGTTCTCTATATCCCTAGGCCCTCCCGTGAGGGAGTTAGGCCCAGTCCCGCTTTGATATCATATTGAGAAATGTGAGAGTAGATGTTATTGTGCACAAACCAAAATGGTGTGATATCTCTCTATTAAATAAAGAAATAGAGTACATATTAATACACAAGCTTTGTCTCAAGATAAAATAACTACTTTGATCTACAGATTGAGAAAACATCTCAACCTCACACTAATCTAGGAAGCATCTAGTTGGAGTGAATCTCTTACATCCAACTAGTTCTAACAACTTCCTAAAGACTAGGAATATCTATGCGAGCTTAACAAACACACCAACATGGTTGAGAGATTCCCTCATGAGTTTGTTATGCTCTCGAGGAAAACATCTTATATAAATATGTGATTGATTCAATAATAAATGTTACAAGGGAAAAACTCTCTATGGCCAAGGGTAAACCACAATAGGCAGGTATGACTGCAGAAATCAACTCAATTCCAACATGTGCTATATAAACCAATGTGCAATACGAGGTAGAAGTCTACCTTGATCCAATTGTTTGATGTCGTTCCACCGTTGAGCACTTTGACCCAAAGCTTTACACCTGCAAGAAGTTCTCAACAAACAAGCGATGCAAGTATATAGTGACAGTATATAAAATGATTTAGCACAATCCATTAATAAACATTACAAACATGCCCATGGATAATAATCATATATATGCGAGATATCGATAGGACGGGAAAGAAGTATTTCTATTAATAATTGATCAACAGAAGTATCAACATTACAGACTTCCGTGTCAACACAGTTCAAAACCAAGAAACCAAGTTCCTTCCAACTGGGTCTCCACCACTTCAATCCTCCACCAAAGGCAAGCTCATAGCAAAGAGATAATGGGATCCTCTTGACAATAAGGGAAGAGCTTGGGGGATGAACACTGTGTTCATACTTGAGGGACAAAGGGATGCAGACTCAATATGAAGTAATTTTTCCAGAGTAACTTTGCTCTCAAAGTTGAATGCTTTCTCTCTCTTTTTCCATAGCTCGAAATTGTGCTCTTATAGACTCCAGAATGCAACTGAAGGGTCGAGTCAGAACGTTTCCAGTGTATAGAAGGCCAAAGATCAGAGATCATTTGTCGTAACATGGAAACCCGACCTCATTTTGTATTTTCTGGCACAAATCTCGATATACGCGAGCTGTAGTGGAGCAGCAAGCGTATACACATCTTGCAAAGCAGTTAGGAAGCGTATATGTGGAAAAATATATAATTTTGGCTCTAGATTTATCAAAAAGGGGGTTGATAAGTCTGCATAAAGAAATGGGAAAAGGCCCTCTGTGCAAGATAGCGATGGTGAGGCGAATCTTACTATAACAATAAAATATAGATTTTGTGTGTGCGATCAAGTTCTTCATTTTGGTATTAGAGTTGGTTGCTCTGGGGTAACTCCCACACTGGAGATCCCATAATATGTGAGAAAAATGTAGAACAGATATTAATGTGTCGAGTGTGTAGATTAGAATAGGCACGTGCTGATTCTTTTTTTGGGTTTCGCTAATGAAAGTGAGTAATTTTTATATTGTACTTATTTTTTTACTGCGTGAGGAGCTACGAACTTGTGAAAAGTGGAGCCTTCGTTGCGAGGAATTATGTGTGAAGAATATTCTTTTGCTGGGCATCAAGAAGGAGTTGCCAATAACGCTCCATTTCATTGAAGAAGGAGTTGTTTATTCTTTCTGCAGTCATTAAGTCTGTTGGCATAAATGAATTGTTTTTAGTGGCTAAATTCAAAGGCCAGATCACGCTCTCAGATCACAGTTCTAGATCCATTTTTTTTTTCTGTCCGCCAATAAGAAATATGCCATAAAATCGAAGCTCCTCCTAGAGGAGCCCAAGATCATCCACCCCTAAGGATGTCAGTTTCTTAATGTCAACGTGGACATCTACGCCAACAAAAGAACTTTGCCTTCTCTTCCTGATTATGGGCGAAATTTACAGCTCTAAAAATTCTTCCATGGCCATAGAACACAAAGTCTCTGAATGATTGTGTAAACAGAGAAGAAGCAGAAGTAAGCGATATCTACTTTTTCGATTCCTGATATTTGAAAATGCARGGCRAGTGCAGAGTTCCAGCGATTGAATGAGGTCAACGAGATTTCCATGGTTAATTCCAGGTATTTGGAAATTGGTCAAAGATGGGTTTGTTATCAAGAAGCCAATGAAAACTCACGCTCATGCTCGACATGCTTTGGAAGCAAAGARAAAGGGTCGTCATTCTAGATATGGTAAGCGCAAAGGTACTAAGGGAGCCTTGGTAGCTTGGTAGCTTGTGTGAGAGAACTATGGCTGGAGTGAGATTTCAAAGGAAGGGAGCAACCTTTGTTTGAATTTGTGTTAAATATATTATTATTAATTTTGTTTGTAAAATTATATCATGAAGAACTAATCATAGAACAGGGTAATATGATTCAAGTTGGTGGTTCTTAACGTACTTTGATGTCATGTAAGAACATGTTCACTAGTTTTGTTATATCTATATTCTATTACGATCTTGTGGTTCTTGGAATATTAGGTAATCCAAGAACAACGACCACTGGTTATATGTATAGTTTGTGTTTGTGAGTTTGTAATAGGTCACTTTGTAAGATTGATTATTGGATGCGTTTAGTATCTAGACTATTCTCCTATATAACTGGTGAATACAACGACAGACCATGTACTTCGACACATGGAAGTATGTCAATAGAATGATTCAATATTTAGACTATTCTTTGGGGTATGTCAATAATCATTGGTCCTACAAATACATCATCGATGGTCAGAAACAATTGTATCTTAAATGGATCAAGTGATAGCTCGAAGTTGATGGTTGAGAAAGAGCGTAGTCTATGAGATTAAAGAGTGAGTAGAAGTGTTGATGAAGATCAGACCAGGCATAGATCATATGTGTATTTGATTTCAGTATTAATCTTTGTGATGTAAGCATTAAGGGAAGGTGTTAGAATTAATGCTTACATTAGAGATTGTTTTGGATTTGTTAGATCTGGTTGATTGTGGAATATCTTCTCCAACTATTAGATCCTATTTATGTTTGTGTGGTTGAGAGATTCCCTCATGAATTTGTTATGCTCTTGAGGAAAACATCTTGTATAAATATGTGATTGATTCAATAATAAAATATAGATTTTGTGTGCGCAATTAGGTTCTCTATTTATTTGAACCCTTAACTTCATGGTCAAGGACCATGAGCTTTGATCTATTGAGCTACCAACCTTATCATTTTGGTTGACTGCCCCAACCTTATCATTGCGGATGACTACCCCAACAGTGCGCAAGTTAGTGCCTTAGGGTCGAGATGTTGAAAGACATATCATAAATGCTTATCCTTCTAGCCTTATCACAATGAGCCAAGGTCTCATTGAAAATTTGAACTTAGATGAAAAGAGTACAAAACCTTCATCCCAACCATCTCCTCAAACCACCTCAACCTCACAATTTTCCAAGATTTTAATCCAATATAACTCTACAATATCAACACTCTTAATATTCCATATTACCACTTCTAATTGTTATCTTGTTCACATAACTAACTATCCAGTTCTTATATTTTATCAAGTTAGGCAGACCGTGAGATATGAACTTGGGGTTTCATACGATCTATTCGAATTAAAAAGAATTAGAACACTTTAATTGTTTAATTTTTTGGATTGATATACAATCAAATCCTTAAGATCCGAAAGAATAAGATTCAAGCCTAGCTCTGAGAGCTACAGCTCTTCATTTCAGGCACATACAGGAGTTAACATATTTCAAAATAAAAGAGTTTGTAGATTTTTATTTCCATAAAGAGGGAAGTCTCTTGGAATTCATACATAATCTATATGGGCAGGAGAGCTAAGTTATCATTTTCCCAAACCGTTGGGTTTTTCTTGTACACAGTTCTGGAAATCATGGGTGACATCATCCATGGCCGCCTTGTGGGCCTCCTCCGCCAGGAACGATGGGCTCAATCTGATCATTAGAACACAGAATTCCTTTTGGTCGAGGGCCCCATCGCCGTCCAAGTCACCTTCCTCGATCATAGCCTGGAGCTCCTCGTCCTTCATGGAATCCATTCCCAGGAGCGCGGCGTTCCTCTTCAGACTATGGAAGGTGATGAGGTCTCTCTCTGGATCTGCGAGGAGACGGAAGCCATTGCAGAGCTCCTCCATGAGCCCCTCCTCCCCCAATTTCTCCGCCATGACAGGCAGATAGTCCTCAAACTGAAAGCCCACAGTGGGCCTGTCCTTCACTCCCTTCGTCATTTGGGCATCCAAACCTGGTTCTTCAGACATGGCAAACCGCAGTACCTCCTATGAAAAAGAAAGGATGCGTATGTTTTAAGTGAAAGGGATGAAGGTGTTAGTATATAAACAGTAATGGCGGCGAAAGATGGAGGAAAAGACAGAGGCCGTGTTCGCGGAAGGTGCCGACGGGAGGCTCGGAGGCTTCCTCGAATGTTATGGCAGGAGTGAGATTCACGCATCAAGTCCCGTTACACAGCCACGTGTCCTGATGCCGTCCGTCTTTGTAGAGAAGCCAACTGACATGGGTCCCCGTCTATGGGGTCGTTGTCAGCGACATGTCATCCGTTATGGTTTGATTAGAAGGGTAGGTGTCCCCTTGTGGGTTAGTTCTGGGTGCTTGCAAGTTGCTAACTAGTTTAGGATTTAAATTATTATTAATGGATCATTTTGATATATATTTTTTAATTTATTTAAAAAAGTAAAAATAAGAATACAATTTATAGAGAATGAAAGTGAACTTTCTTATATTTCAGCTTTAGAGTGAATCTTCCATTTGCTTTATTTTATTTGAAATTCACAAATGGAAAATAATGCAATTAAAAATTGAAAGTAAAAGGGATTAAATGAATTGCAAACGTGTTCACATAGTATTTCTTTATTTTTATTATGTACTTCATTTACATTTAAATATTAAATATTGGATTTTTTTTTAATTTATATTTAAAAGATTATTTTAATTTCTGATTTGAACTTTTTAGAAGGAAATACGTGTTCTTAACCACTAGGTCAAGAAGAATTAAATTTTTTGAAATTGATTTTTTTTTTAAATCTAAAATTTAAAGAATGTTTTGTATTTTAAGAAAGTTGATCCCTTTTTTATATTTGATAGATCTGGAGTTAAGATGTATTTAAGTTCGTTTAGTTATTATTATTATTTTTTGTTCTCACATATATACGATGGGGGTGGGCTGGATATTGGGTAAAACATAGCCCTACTCTACCCTTATTATGTTTTACCCGATATCCCCCCTACCTCTGTTGGACCCGTAATCCTTGGGATTGTGTTTTGTAACAATAATGCGCATATGAAGAGTTGTAGTTGATAGGAAACGTCTTCGGCTATGGATGACCACCAGTCATTTGTTTTGTATTTATTCACCATTCATCTTAATGCAATACACATCCTGTGTGAAGTTACATTTTCTGGCATCCTGGCCTAACAGTGGTATCAAAGCAGGGATAACTCCATGAATAGATTCCTTGTCGTTTTCTTCCATCTATTGCTCTGGTTTATTCTCTACCCTACTTTCTATGTTTCGAATTGGTGCTGGTAGTTGAGTCGACCACAATTGTAATACCCCTAGGCTGAACCCCAATTGTACATATAAATGTAACTGTACTTTACATATAAGCTAGTGAGCTGGAGGGACAAAATCTTTGGTTTGGTGCAACACACATTGAGTTAGTGCGCGTGAATCTCACACCAAAAGAGTGTGTGTAGTTTTAAAATAATATAATGCACAGTTTAATATATATATATAGCACGCGCCTATGTAAGTGCGCATGAATGCCACACTAAAAGGGGAACAACTTGAATATATTCCATGGCGTTCTCTGCCATCTAATGCTTTAGTTTATTCTCTGCCCTACTTTCTATGTTTCGAATCAGTGTTGGTAGCTGAGTCGACCACCACTGTAATACCCCTAGGCTGAACCCCAATTGTACATGTAAATGTAACTATACTTTACATATAAGCTGGTGAGTTGGAGGGACAAAATCTTTGGTTTGGTGCAATGTGCATTGAGTTAGTGTGTGTGAATCTCACACCAAAAGAGTATGTGTAGTTTAAAAATAATATAATGCACAGTTTAATATATAATATAGCACGCGCTTGTGTAAGTGCGCATGAATGGCACACTAAAAGGGGAACAACTTGAAGTTTACAACACGCACCAATATAAGAACGTGAGGATGGCACACATTCCAGGATTCAACGCACACCGGCTTAGTGCACGAATTTGGAGGCCAGAGAGCCTTTTTGTATAAATGTCAGGGTATAATGTGCACCAGTGTAAGTACACAAGGGTGGTGCACTGAAAGAAGAGTGCACACATCCCAGAAGTTTTGCACGCACTGGTTTAGTGCGTGATCTTTATGTTTTGAGGTTGGTGAGCTTGGATGCAAAAGATCAGTGCTTCTGTATTGAGAATGTAAATGTTATCACATGCAAATATAATGAAAATACATCACTGCGGAAAACCAACCACATAACAGAGTATGGGGGACTAACTCCACTAGTTGAGGTTAAGGGGGCCAGGTTAAGGGGGCTTAAACCCAAAGGAATATTTTATTAATATTCCTTAAAAATATAAAGTAAGGATATTATTTTATCTTAATTTTGAGGGAGAGGGGCATGTGGATTGAAGAAAATTCTCAACATGACAAGTGTCAATTTGGGAACATGCATCCAAATAGTTTGGACTTAGTACCTTTTTGCTATCATTCGATCATCATTCACGCAATCACTTAGTTGTGATATGTACCCGATTGTTACTATCATCAAACCCTGTTGTTACTGCGATCAATACTCTGTTGTTATTGTTGCGGTTACCTGTACTTTGCTTATCTTGGAGAGATGGACTGAAGAGGTGGGTTGTCATGCTCGTAGGACATTGCATTCTCTCTAAGTGAGAGAATTGCAGGGAATTGTTTTCCCGAGGCACCAAACTGCAACGACAGGGCTCTGAGACTTCATGTACGGCCTGTTGTTGAAGCCCTAGAATGGAAGTGGGGCAGTCGAAGGAATATTGAGAAGGGAAGGGGCATGCTTCCTAGGGTGGGACAGGCATGTGGGGAATGAGGGACTGTAGGCTGTCAGTATGAATTTGTACCTGCGATAGAGTTTCCTATGATTGAGTCACCTGTGACTGAGTTACCTGTGATTGAGTTTTCCTGTTGACTGAGATAACTTAGCTTGGCTAGGAACCCTTACCCAAGTGAAGTTTAACCCCAGCTCGGGGGTGACCCACTATTGAGAGTTATGAGCAGTGCGGTCTAAGGCTGGGAGGAATGTGGAAGATTTACACGCAGTTGGTGTACCTTCGATCAAAGATAAGTGTCAATTGTGTATTAAATCATGTGTTGCAATAATAATTATGCCTTTGTTTTCATGGGTTTATTTTGTTTATGATGTGTGTATAACTGTGCAATGCAGAGTGTTGTTTTATGTTTTAATTAGTATCAGAGAAATTTTGTGGAATTGTTGGTAATGGAATCGTTACAATATGGTATCAGAGCTCAAAGGTTTTTAAGTGGCATAGAACAGTTGGTGGCTGGGGATGCTACAATACAATATCAAAGCATATGCCCAATTAAGAATAAGGGTACGTTACAATTTGTTATCAGAGCCCAGTTTTCAACACCGAGCCTGGATTGGTCGAGTTAGCACAATGTCGAAACATATTCTCGTAGAGAATTGAGTTTGAGAGTGGCCAAATTTTCAAGTTAGAGTGCGTCCATGACGAAAATTAGAAGCAATTAGAAGCAATTGAGTGGAATTGGGAAAAAACCCCAATCTCTGTTGTTAAATTCATGGAGAATTTGGGAAAATTGGTTAAGTGATGAGATATCCTTAATTTTAATCGATGTTTAAGGAAATTCAAACATGAATTAGTTGAATTTGAGGTTACAGGGAAGCCACAACAGATTGAGTGAAATTGAACAAATTTCATGGTTGCAAAATATCCATGGTGGAAGTTGGGTGAAAATCGGGCCAAAGCCCCAATTTCTACATCAAAATTTATGTAAAAATTAGTTAAGTATCAAAGGTATTGTGTGCGCTAAGTAGTAATGATGCGCAGAAAAATAAAGGTGCGTAAGTATGCGCATTAAAATTGGGTATTGCACTGTGTGGAGCTGGTGTTGTGGAAAAATAGTGTTGCACATGACTGTGCACTAAAACTTTGGTGTTGCGCAGAAAATAATGGTACACAGAGTATTCACACTAAGTTTTGGTACTGCGCTAGGTATAATAGTTAGCATGCACAGAATTTCGGTGCGCAGAAAAGCGCGCTAAAAGTTTGGCATTGAAGGGTGCAAATTTTGTGGCACACAATTAATAATGTGATGCACAAGTTGTGCAATTCAAGTGTTGGCAGAGCACAGTTCGAATTTGTGGGTGCGCACACAACATTGTGCTTGTGGTGCATGACAAAAAAGTGGTGCTCAGTAGAGATTGGTGCATGATTGAAAAGTAGGCAAACTGTTTATAAGTGTGCATTGCATGCGCTACATTTTAGTGTGTGTATGAAAAACTAGCGCATGCTAATTATGGTTTATAATTGAAGGGTAGTGCACACGAAGTTGATTAGGCAATTAATCTTCCCAAGAAATCAGAAGAAAGAATTATAATGCTTATGGAAATAGAATTGTACATAATTTCATGACATTGTTAAATTGTTTAGCCTAAGAAATTTTGTTGGCTGCACATTTTGCAGATTTATTAGCATTAGATCAAAACATTATCAACACAAGTTTAGAATCATGGAAGATGTGCAGGGAGTTTATAGCCATGAATAAGAGATCAGGGGAATGTATGTCCATATTGTTGATGATTACAGCTGCATGAGACATCCTCTAGGACATAGAATTGAGAGAGAGCCCCTAAGTTGGGTGTGTGGTTCCTATCTGAGACAGAACTGGAACGTTGTGCTGGCCTCCTTCTTACATAGAGTTGAGATGAACTCCAGATGATTCTCTTGTGTAATGCAGTGAGAAATAAGATCTGCAGAGTTGGATGTGCCTGTGTTTGAGCACAGGTGAACGTGTGAATTACCATGAGCTGGGTGCATCGTTATGAGACATAGATGAAAACGATGTATTATCCTCCTCTGAGCAGAGAGTTGAGATTATGAAATCCAAATGACTCTCATGTGTAATGCAGTGGGAAAGAAGATCTGCTGAGTTTGATGTGCCTATGGATGAGCACTGGTGAACATGATCCTAGTGGCTGAGCACTAGTGAGTGTGGTTATTCTGTGAGACATAGTGATATAGAGATATGGACATCCCTATGGATGCGCCCCTAGTGGCTGAGCACTAGTGGGTGTATGAGATCCCTTGCTATATTGTTCAAGAGTCAGACTTACCTGTAAACCTAATTGTAATGTAAAGGGTACATGTCGACCCCACCTTAATGTAAAAGATAATTAATATGGTAATTATTAATTATATTGTGAGTTAGTGAGGTCAGCCCTGTTGTGCCAATAAACACTTATGTTGACAGGTTCAGTCTAATATAAGTAAAGGTAAATTCCCCATTGAGGAATCATATCACAAGTGTGAGTTTGAAAATTTCAGCAAACACTTGTTCTTGGGAAAAGTGCGCACCTCTCTTGGGTGCTAGGTTTCTAGGGTTTGTGAGCACCCTTTTGTGTGCTACGTGTCTATGGTGGTGGAGGTATTTCTCTTGAAGAATATAACAAATGATTGGTTGGGTTTTCTTCCCTTGTTTAGAAGGGTTTCCCATGATACTTCTTGTGTACTTATGCATGGTGTTTCTTCTTGTGATCTTCGTTGCTACAACAAATTGTCTATGGTTTAAGTAAAATGCTAAAATGGAATGAACTTCATGCTTAAGCCTTTCCTATTGAAAAATCAACACATATGGGTAATGGAGGTACAAATTCAAATGGACATGGAAAAGGAAAGGAAAAAAACATGAACTTGGTAGAGATCATAAAAGGTTTGCAAAAGGATGTTCTGAGCTACAAAGCTGATAATGAGAAGTTTATGAAAGCCAAGGAGAAACAAGAAAATTTCAACATCAAGTTAATGCAGAGCTTGGACAGAATAGATAAGAAGATGGATAAGGAGACCAAGTCAAGCAGATAAGGAGGCCATAAGTCTCATGATAATAGGAGAAGAACAAGAAGTGTTGGTGGGCATCACCATCACTCTCCAAGACATTCAACTAGGAGATCACACAACAATGCAAGTCCATCCACTATTAGGGAGAAAAAACATAAGTATGGAGTGGATGAATTTCAGGAGGAAATGAATAAAATCAAGCCTCATACTTTTGATGGTGAACACAAGAAGGATGAGGATGTAGAGACATGGATGCTAAATATGAGGAAGTATTAGTTGTATAATTACTCTTCACAAGAAGAAGGTAGAATTGATATCTATTATCTTAAGAGAAAGCATCAATGTGGTGGGATCAATTTGTGCAGGTCCAACACATTGATGAGAATAAGGTAACTTGGAGATAATTCAAGAGATATTTTCAAAGGAAATACTTGACTAAGAGATAATATGATAAGAAAATGAAGGAATTATTTGAACTCAAGCTTGGGAGTATGACCATAGATGAGTATGAAAGGAGTTTTTTAGAGATGCTGAAATATGTTTCCTTCTTCAAGGATGAGCAAGTTAAGATTCATAGATATTTGAGTGGGATGCCATCATTTATCAGTGACAGGATACAATACGATGATCTCAAAACATTGGAGGAAGATATAAGAAGGGATAAGTGTCTTTATGATCAACATAAATGGAAAGCAACTTACCAAAAATCTTGGGAAGACAGGAAGAAAAACAATATGGAACAAAGGAAGAAGGGAACTAAGCTACCATTCTTCAGAAACAACTACCAAGAACACCCAACTTCTAAAGAATCTATAATGATAGGGACATTGGGACAAAGACCAAGGAAAACACCTATTCAATGTTGGGGTTGTAAGGGAGATCATATGTATAGAGATTTCCTGCACAGAAGTGAAAAAGTGAGGATTGTTCACAATGTACATCAATATGAAACAATGGAGGACATGGAAAAAAATGTACCTAGGATCTATGCAGCCTTGGAAAACATGAAAACTAAGTTTCAATCACATATGATTGAATTGGAAGGTAAGATCAATAATCAAATGATTGCCATTTTAGTTGATTCAGGAGCTAGTCATATTTATCTAGATCCTAAGATGGTGGAAAGATTTCAATTTCCAAGAAACATGCTTGGAAAATCTTAGATGGTGCAGCTGGTTACAGGAGCTAAAATAAAAATTAATGAGATGGTTAAATCATGTCGAATGAACATGAATGCACTGAACACCAGAGAATATTTGAACATCATACTTTTAGATTCCTATGATTGCCTAATTGGTATGGATTGGTTGGACCAACATCATGTTGTGCTAGACTGTTATAATAAGGCATTTAATTTCTTGGATGAGGAAGGAAACTTAAGGACAGTACATGGAATTCCCAGAGCAGTAACTGTCAGAGAAGTTTCAACAGTGTAGCTGAAGAAAATTTATAGGAAAGGGTGTCAAATATTTGCAACACATATGGAAGAGACACCTTAGCATAAGGTGCCAAATATTAAATTTTATGCAGTCCTAAAAGATTTTGAAGATGTATTCAAGGAAATACTAGGATTTCCACCCAAGATAGATATTGACTTCTCCATCAATTTGGTGTCGGGAGCAACCCCAGTATCTAAGACTCCTTATAGGATGAGTACACCTTAACTAAAGGAATTACAAATGCAACTTGAAGAGCTTCTAAAGAAGGGGTATATACGCTCAATTGTGTCACTTTGGGGTGCCCCAGTTTTATTTGTGAAGAAAAAGGATGGAACTTTGAGACTTTGCATAGACTTTAGGTAGTTGAACAAGGTCACTGTGAAGAACAAGTACCATTTTCCAAGAATATATGACCTCTTTGATCAACTGAAATATGAAAAAATATTCTCCAAGATTGATGTCAGGTGAGGCTATCATAAGGTAAGAATTAAATAAAAAGACATCAACAAGCCTGCCTTCAGAAAAAGGTATGGCCATTATGAGGTCACCATAGTTCCATTTGGGTTAACAAATGCACCAACTGTCTTCATGTGTCTCATGAATGGTATATTCAAGAGTTAATTGGAAACATTTTTCATTGTCTTCTTGGATGATATTTTGATATATTCTAAGTCTGAAGAAGATCATGAGAAACACTTGGGAATGGTGTTACATGTATTCAGAGGACATCGATTGTATTCCAAATTAAGAAAATGCTCAATTTTCCAGAAGAAAATTCATTATTTGGGCCATATCATTTCATAGGAAGGGATAACAGTAGATTCATAAAAGATAAAGGCCATTGAAGGGTGGCCAACTCCAATGAATGTATCGGAGGTGAGATTATTCATGGGCCTTGCAAGTTACTATAGGATATTTATTGAAAGATTCTCAAAGATTGCATATCCAATTACTTCCTTGTTGAAGAAGGGTGTGAAGTTTGAGTGGACACAGGATTGTGAAAGAAGTTTCCAACACTTGAAGCAATTATTAACAAGTGCTCCAATACTAAGGATTGTTGATCTAAATAAATATTTCATTGTATGCACTGATGCATGTAAAGAAGGACCGGGTGGATTCCTTAGTCATATTGTGTATGTTGTGTCCTATGAATCAAGGAAGTTGAAGGAACATGAAAGACACTATGCTACTCATGATTTGGAGTTGGAATCCATAGTGCATGCCTTAAATAAGTGGAGACACTATCTCATGGGAAAAATATTTGAGTTGGGGACAAACCATAGTGGTTTGAAATACTTGTTTGGACAACCAACTCTAAATTCTAGGCAGAGTAGGTGGTTAGATTTCTTTAGTGAATATGAATTTGATATAAAGCATATCAAAGGTAAAGAGAACAAGGTGGTAGATACACTCAACATGAGAGTATATGAGATACATGCTACATCCATTAGCATGTACCAATCATATTTGAAAGATAGAATTCTAGAAGATGCAAAATCAGGTCAAAAATACATGGAGGTAAAGGAAAAACTTCGGCAAGGTAATTTACAACAGAAAGTTGAAGACTATAAGATTAAAAATGATGAAATTATCATGTACAAGGGAAAAATTTGTGTGCCAAATTCTCAGGAATTGAAGAATCTGATATTGGGAGAATGCATAATGTGTCTTATGTTGGACACCTAGGTTATCAAAAAAATATTGTAGTTGTCAAGAGCCAATATTATTGGCCAGGCATGAAGAAATAAGTTGTTGATTTTATTTCCAGGTGTTTGGAATGTCAAAAGGTCAAGGATGAGCATAGACACCCAACTGGTTTTCTACAACTATTTCCCATTCCTGAGTGGAAATGGAAAGCTGTAATAATAAAATTTATCACCAAATTACCAAGAACTAGCAAGCAACATGATCCCATCATGGTAGTAGTTGACAAGATTACCAAAACAACTCATTTTATACTAGTAAAGCTCACTCACAAGGAAACTAACATAGCTGATATCTATTTGAAATAAATATCTCAATTACATGGAATTTCCAAGACAATTGTGTTTGACAGAGATCCAAAATTTACGTCAAATTTTTTGAAAGGATTATTTAAAGGATTTGGAACAAATCTACATTTTATCACAACTTATCATCTTGAGTTGGATGAGTAGAAAAAAAGGGTGAATCATGTAATATAAGATATGCTAAGGATGTATATGATGGATAAACTATCCAAATGGGAGGATTATTTGCACCTGGTAGAGTTTTCCTACAACAATGGGTACCAAGAATCCTTGAAGATGATTCCATTTGAGGCATTTTATGGAAGAAAATGCAACACACTAGTGATCCAGGACAACCCAACAGACTGTGCAGTGGTTGGCTCAAAACTACTCAGGGAAATGGAAGAGTAGATAAAAAAAAATATAATTTAAAGGATTCCCAGAACAGGTAGAAAAACTATGTTGATAAGGGAATAACTCACAGAGAATTTAAAGTGGGTGATCATGTGTTCTTGAAATTAAAGGCCAAAAAAATTTCTCTAAAGTTGGGAAATTGCTCAAAGTTGGCAGCTCGTTTTTGTGGGCCATTTGAAATCTTGGAAATTATTGGGCCTGTAACATACATGCTTGTCTTTCCTACATCAATGTGTATTCATAATGTATTCCATGTATCATTGCTTAAAATATATGTACCTGGTACTAATCATGTCATTGATTGAAATGTGATTAAGGTGGAGCAAGAAGATGAATTCCAAGTGCATCCAGTGCACATATTGGATCGAAAGATCAAGCAGCTTCGGAATTGAGCCATAGGGATAGTAAAAGTCCAATTGACCTGGTATGGCCCCGAGGATGCAACTTGGGAGCATGAGGATGCTATGAGGGCAAAATACCCACATATTTTTGAATACTTTTGAAATTTTAGTTGTACATGTGTATATACTACACTGAGGAAAATGCATAAATAAGGGGGAGGGGAATGTAATACCCCTAGGTTGAAACCCAATTGTATATACAAATATAACTGTACTTTACACATAAAATGGTGAGCTGGAGGAACAAGATATTTGGTTTGGTGCAACGCGCATTGAGTTAGTGTGCATGAATCTCACACCAAAAGAGTGTGTGCATTTTAAAAAGAATATAACACACAATTTAATATATATATAACACACACCTATGTAAGTGTGCAAGAATGGCACACTGTTGTGAGGGAAATATCCCTACGGACTAGCAAATAGGGTTTAGACTTTGCATGCAGATATGACCAAAGAAAAACTACTTTCTACCTTCTTTCCTAGATTTAAATCCCCTTTTCTTAGTAAATGCATGGCAAGATCAAACTACCTCATTCCCAGTGTGTGATGTTGATCCTCCATTGTACTTGATTACTTGTTTGCAATACTCCTTCCAAAGATGACCTGCGGACAAGACAAACAACAACTATACATGCATCCTACTTATATACTAACGGGTTAGAAATACAAACATATACTAATCAAACTATGAAAAGTTCATGAATTGGGATGGGAAAAGCATTTTCTTTATTTCTTTAAACGAATCAACTTACAAAAAAATGAGACCGGCCACCGCTCCGCGAACCTGATCCTGGGCTCCGCTTCTACTGTCCTCCAACTTCTTTGCTTGGTATCTCTTCTAGCATAAGGAAGGCTAAAGGGTTGGGACAATGGGAATAAGAAAATGGGCAGAGTTTCTTTGCTATATTTTTTCCTCTTCCAAATGGGACCCCTACCCCTTATTTTATAGGTTAGAAGGAGCTAGGTATTTGGACGAACTCTTGGCCATGCATGGTCGAGAGTTTCAGTTAACTCACCCATAGCTTTTGTGTTTCGTCGGCAACTTTCCTTTTTTTGTGCTTTTCTCGGTCCACACGGGTTGTTTTAGGTCAGCCAATGTGTACACGCTTGCAGTAATGAAGTAGGGCGCGCGGGCCCTTATAAAAGAGGTTTTTCAAAGAGTTTGTTTCAACAGTAGCTTCGCAAAGAAGATATAATATGACTAGATGCTAGGTAAGCATGTGTGGTGAAATTTAGGGTTATAACAGATGCCCCCTAATGTATGAGGTCAGAAGAGCATATGATGGCTGAAATACATTACCAATATTTTACTGATGTATCGAACAAGTGAGCCCAGGAACCAGGAGTCGGGAGGCGCCGTCTGCAAAATAACAAATGTCTCACCGAGGCAGGCATACCCATGCTTGGGATAAAATAAACACATGGCTACCAATCAAATACACTGTATATCCATGTCATATAACTATATAAATTGTAGCCGCGAACAATACACAGTGGAGCTACATCTCGAAATAAAAAATATATACATGCAACATATCCATCTTCGTAGAAGCTGATAAGGTCTGATGGCTAGAGATGAGAGCTTCAGAGCTCAAGCCACAACTTCAAAATCTTTAAAACTCGGGTAAGAGTGTAATATGAGTGTACGACTACACTACCCAAAGGTATTTGACGACTCATCGATCATGGACTAGAGAATCTTGACGATTAGATTGAAAGCTTCATTGATTTCGAACAAGGACTTGATTGGACATTCAGGATGGCCGGGTATGAGGGCAAGAGACAAAATGTAGAGGGGCCGACTCAGGCTTGGTAAAAAACTTCCCTTGGACAACATCACGACAAATGATGAGACTCAGGCAGCATGGCATTAACATAAGTTTACGAGGTAGGAGGCAACACAAACTCTCCATATGTTTGGAAGAATAACCAAACGGAGGAGGACACATCTCTATGTGGCGAGAACAAATTCCTAAGGTCATATTAAATCCCAGGGTTTGATGAACAAACGAACAGATGTGCTTTATCCAAGGGCGACTCATTATGCTTCCAATAAAGAAAATACTTTTCCCTTCCTCTTTTTGGGGTATATTTGATTTGTTTGTCTTTTTTCAATAATTTTGGATGAAAGAATAAAGGAAGGATACTTTACAATGGAGGAACGAGCATTACAACATACAAGTTCAAGGCATAAGGACAAGACTGATGTTCAGAATGATACTCGAGAAAAATCCTCTAGGGGCCAAAGGTGTCAAGACACAGAGGCAAAGTGCTACAAGGCTTGCGTATAAGGCATGCTTCAGATGGTTCAGTTGAGAGCAACATGGAGCCGGCATTAGGCCAAAGACGTAGGTATGAAAATACGATTTAATAAAACACACAATGGTAACGTCCTTCGATGTAAGTTTAACGAGCCTAGAGAAGGTAAGCTCGACGGTTTTTCATATTTAGAGAGTTTAAAAAAGCGTAAAAGGAGACTTTGTTGGGGTACCTTTTTCGAAGATAGTCTAGCCGGTTCGAAAAAGGGGTAAACTAGCACCGACAATATGTCTATTCAAAACCATTTTAACAAGTGTGATAAAGACAAGATCACTCAGCCATTTTTTCACTTTTAAGGAGTCTGAAAAAATATTAACTATGGACTCCGTCGAGAATGTTCTTCTGGACCATTTTAACGAGTGTGAAAGAATAAGGTCACTTGGCGATCTTTTCAATTTTAGGGAGTCTGAAAAGAGCTTAACTATGGATTCTGTGGGGGTTCCTTTTTCATAAGTTTAGTCCCTCATGCCCAAAAAAGGGGTAAAATTATACCTGAGAGTACTCTTCTAAAGAATGGAAGTTCTATAGAGTATACCTTTGTTCGTACAGTTGATTGTCCGGACCGAAAAAGGGGTAAACTACCACTGGACAGACGTGACTTCAAATTTCAGTTTAACGAGCGTGAAATGCCACAAGATCGCTCGACAATCTTTTCATGTTTAAAGGGTCTGAAAAGGGCTTAAAAGAAGACCCATTGTGTTTTTTGGGAGTCTCGAGGGTGAGGTCAAGAGTGAAAAAGAATCATGCAAATGAGGCTCAAAATCGTTAATCAAGGAAAATATAAAGGAATCCCTAACCGACAGTGATGAGAGACTGCATGGACACCTTGATGCAACCAAGATCTACCTAGGGAATCCATGTTTAGGTAGGTTCTACCACCAACTCGCGACACTTCTAAAGCAGTAATGATGGTTCCGTGTCGCAACTTGATGGGATCGATCCTATGGCAGAGGGTTAAAGGCAATGAGATACAAAAGTCGTGGTGGAAACCTAACCTATGTGCTCAAGTTGGTCATCTGATATTTTTCCATGAATCGCAAAAAGTGCCCCAAAACTCCTAAAAAGTTTCCGATACCTTATCAAAACTCTCTCCTGCAACTCCTGAATCACCCTAAATGGTTTTTGGTTTAAAGAAACTGATAAGGGAGGCCAAAAAAGTGACAAAAAGAGGCCAAAAAGTCTATAAATAGAGGCCGGCATCTCATTATCACCATTGTTGATTTGGAAATTGACTCTGAAGCCAAAAGACCCCCTTTGATAAAAGTAGTGATTCCGGGAGCTACAGTGGATGAAACGAACTTCTGTCTAGACCAAGTAAGTACAAACTCCCTTGTCTAGTTATTCAATTCTTTACTTTTATTTTGCATTTCATTTTTTGGGTGGGCGTCGACCTTTTAAAGGTTATCCCTAGGTCCACACAGACTGTCTCTAGACAGGCCGCGTGTACACTCGGGCAGGGTAAAACCTACCCGCGTGTACACGTGACTATCACCTAGACAACACATGTGGTTTATAGATAAAAAATCAAACACTTACTCACCCTCCTGAACCTTGATGTTTTGGCAGGATGTATTTCCACTGGAGGGAGAGGGAGCATGAAGAAGTTGGTGAGTTGGTCGCAGGAGACTCGAATGCTGTGGCCACATTAATGCAATGCGGTTTACTAAAGTTCTTCTTATGTCCTTTTATGTGGGTGCAACCGAGGCTACTGAATGCCTTGGTTGACTATTGGCACCCTGGTGTAGATGCGTTCATGCTAGAGGGGCAATCACTGGTGCCCACCACCGAGGATATCTATTTTTTGAATGGCCTCTCTAGGAAAGGGGAACCAATCAACTTTAGGACATTTTCGTCGGGGCTGCATAACATAGCGGAACTGATAGCCCTTTACTGTGAGGTTGGGATAGACCGTTCGAGTTCCCAGGTGCTTATAAGCAAGATCACTGACCTATCGCTGCAAGCAATAGTATTTCTTATTGGGCGGATTACCGCAGCGGCCTTGCATCAGGCATCCCGTGCACAGATGAACTGTGCTATCCAGTGCTTGAATGCACAAATTTTCGACTGGAGTACTACACTGCTGGAGTGCATGAAGAGGCAATTGACAGATTGTCGTTAGTGGACACAGAGGAACTTCGGGTTTGGGACTATTTTGTGTTCGTTCTTTTTTGAGAGAGTTCCAAGTTTTAGTCCTCGGGTAGTGGTACGAGGACATCGGGCCTCGTTTCCTGCATTGTGTAGATGGGCTGTATTGTTGCCACGACAGGGTGGTGGAAGGACAAATGAGTCCTTCGACGATGAATTTTTTTCCTGGCCATCACAGCAGATCCCCGTGATCGAGGATTACCCATATGCAGGGATAGACTTTTCGAGGGATCCCGAGATACCTGTGCCTCCTGGTGAGGAGGGAGGAGAAATGGGTAAGTCTTCATCTTTGTAACTGTCTTTATTTTTTATGGGTCATATGTAATTTTTATGTCATTTTGTTATATATCATTTTTGTTGTATGCCAGAGTATTTGATGGATATACGTTTATTACATGTAGACATGGGACCAGTATGACCTGCCGATTATGCAAGGAACATGCATCGTCCTCGGCCAGGGGTCATAGCTGCCGTTGCCGGGGGACCAACAGTAGCGGGAGACTTCCCAATCGGGGAGGCTGAGAGGGTACTTAGACGAGTTGAGCGGAACTTTACTGCACTCACTTGCATAGTCCCGATGGCAGAGATTGAGTACCTGCCGCCATCCATGCAGCCTCATGTAGTGGGGGAACTTCAGACATGGGTTCGATTGTTTAGGCGTTTAGCCCATGCTGTGGACCAATATAATAGGGCCCACATGCCCTGACCTCTCTTTAGACACTTTACGTGCTATGAGCATTACTTGTACATATGTTTTGACGGCATAAACCCCGTGACTTGTATATTTTTGAGGCACTTGTGTCCATCTGTATACTCTGGTTACTTTTATGATTATATATGGATTTTTATGTCTTTTTGTGTATTAGGATTATGTGTGTAAAAATATATTTACATGTTTATGTGAATTTCCTTTTATGTGTGTGCAAGATGCCAATCTAAAATGTGATTAGCTAGAGTATCTGTAACCTGGTTTAATCTCCTAGGAACATGAAAATATGTAATATAATCAAAGTTTCGTTCTAAGAGATGTACCCTAAGGATTCGTCGGTGTAAGGTCAGGTCATGTACTTGGTAGACTCTATTTAACTGAGACACAACCAGCTGAGCGTCGAGATAGACCCGAAGATGAGAGATACCAAATGAAAAAGCGTCACGAAGTAACTCAATAATTGCATTATACTCGGTGACATTATTTGTGGTGTCACCTAAGCATACCCCTCCGGAAGATAACAACTAGCCTTGAGGTGTAAATATTACCCAAGTTGCGGAGGCAAGCCTCCGTGTGTTCCGGCTAGTACCGTCTGCTTACCCAATGAACACCTCAGATTCACTTGACATCTGCCAAAGTGACAAAAGAAAGTATCAATGACCTGTCCATAACATTAAAAGAGACTAGAAAATAATAGTACAAAAGACTATACATATGTTACAAAAAGTTACCCACAGTGACCTGCCTATGAGTGATACTTCTTGAGGTAGATCCCATTTCGAGGCTCCGCCAAAGCATTCCCTTCAAATTCAACCAGATGATAAGTGCCCTTTTTTAACACCTCTTTTATGATGAAAGGTCCAAACCACATGGGTTTGAATTTTCCTGCCTCCAGGGGGTCCTTATCTTGGTCATAGACCAGGACAAGGTCGCCTTCATAAAAAATCCGAGGACAAACAGACCTATCATACTGACACTTAACCTTATGTTTGTGAGCCTCATTGTCTAGGGCTGCATCACGATGCTTCTCATTGAGATGCTCAAGGTATACTAACCGTTCTTCAAGTGGAGAAGTGTCTAGAAATAATTGTACTGCCAATTTTAGAGACGGGATATGGCATTTGATGGGCAAGACTGCCTCCAACTCGTAAACAAGTTGAAAAGGTGAGAAACCGGTTGTAGTCTTAATAGATGTTCGGTAAGCCCATGTAACACCCTGTTTCCCCCTGTTTGTAAAAATAAATATACTGGCCAAGAACCATGGCAAACTTAGAAATGTGAATGTATGATGTGAATGGACATGAAAAAGGTCGATGAATGTAAATAATATTATGAATGTATATATATTACAGGAATGCTGAGAGGGGAAGTGCTGAAAAGAGACAACGATGGCTGAAGAAAGGTGGTGGAAGGCACATGGAATGGTGGTGTGAAATTCCACTGAAAACCAATACCGTATTTGGTCTTCACTGGCCTAGAGAACCAAGAGCGCCTCGTTGGCTCAAATCAAATGTCTCACAGGCTGGTAGGTAGATGGCTCCTTAGGAATTAATGAGGGATGGGGGAGGTGAACCGCCCATCCGTATGAGTCTCAGGCCTGACTAGTGCGAGGAAATTCACACCACACACAACCTCGCAAGAGGAAAAGGCGTGAGGGAGAAGCGCTAAGGGGAGACACAAGGGAATGCAGGGAAGGAAGAGGAGGAGAACCCTGGAAAACATAGAGTGAGTGATAGCGGAGAAGAAGGAGAGTAACCTTCATTCTCAGTCACTAGAAAATAGAGATGCAGTCTCACAACATTGTGGTCTCAGTTCCGGGGTGGCTAGTGGTAAATCCGTTGGGAGTCGCTGAGCCTACGGTTGGGTGGAAATGAGCACCCCTCTCAATAGTTGTATCACTTCTGGTGTTTTCTTCTTATAAGTGTATTACCTCTTGCATTTTGAAATGTATATTCTGACATTTATGCTCATAAGCTGTGAAATTGCGAATGATTACAGTATAAGACTGTCTGTGTGGTGTTTTGATCAGAAATGGTGGTTGTATGCTTTTATTGGAAGGACTACACATGGCTTATGATTGATAGATAAATTTATTTATACGTATGTTGAACCAAGTTAGAATTCCCATCTGTTCTCGGGAATTTGTTTTCCCTTATCTGTCTCCAGAGATGCCCTGGAATAGATCTCTCCACAGAGATACCCTTCTTGGAAGGTTTACCAAGAACCTGGAAAAAGGACTTGAAGGCGCAAGTCTTAGTAACCCTGTACGAGGAAGAATGATCCTCTTGAAATCCCAAAATAACAACGTAGGGATAGGTATCGATCGACGGACAAGATCCCATCGAAAGATCTGTGGCCATTCACGGCCGTTAGATTGGTAGAAGAAACGAGGGCGTTAAAGGCCTTAACCCTTTTTCCTTTGTCTTCGTGAGTAGCGAAGAAATCAGGATCGTAGATCCCCAAGGTACATGAGAGTATCTGAGCCGTTTTTTTTTCTACTTCTAGGAAGCCGTTGTAGAGTGCATAGTGTGGGGACCGATTTGAACCACTAGATCTTGGTTAGAAAACCCGACAGTCGTTGGATCTGTCAAGAGATACACGAGGGTTAAGCCTCGTGAATAGGGGCGAAAGTCCCGAAAGAGGAGTCGGTATCAGGATTTCGGAGTTTGGGATTCCGGAAGTCCTGGTGACAAGAGACTGGGACGCTCCATGGTGGAAACCCCGAAATAGATCTGGACCATCCGATTTAAGGAGGCCACGTGTTGCAAGATTACCCACTTCGAGAAATTGGGAATCGAGGATTTGGGAGTCCCATTGACAAGAGGTCGGGCTCTCGTCTTGATAAGTCTCGACGGGAATAAGACTATGGTTTTATGAGAAGTGGTCATACTGACCAAGGCATAGCCCAGAGGGCTAATTGCTGATCGAAGCCTGTTCGACACTTCGGCATTTCGGTACTCGGAATACCAAAGGGTATGTTCCTCTTGTGCTCGTAAGTCTCGAAACTTTGACTTGTGAACTTCCGAAAATGTTAGCATGTGGATTAAGTCTCGATTGACAAACAATATCCTTTCGGAGGATCTAGGGTCTGTGACGACCGTTAGATTTGAGGAAGAGACATAGGCATTAAGTTGGGGTGAAAATGCACAATTGGATAAGCGGCGAGCAGATCTGGG
>JASDQU010436237.1:23847-57511 GCA_032191745.1 Picea mariana | reverse complement strand
TGAGAAAGTCAATAGGTGCGCTGAATTAGGGCGCATCTAGATATCTTCTCCTTGAGCAAGATGCTCCATCACAAGGTGCTAGATCTGAGAATTATGGTTTCTGCAACTGGTACTGCTAGTAACCCTAGCTGCAGTTCTTTGGAAGATGCTCCTGCTAGTAACCCTAGCGATAGTTCCTCAATGAGCTCAATACCTAGCGATTATGTTTCCTTCCAGTGTTTTAGGTTAACTGAAGGGTGTGTGGGCCCATAACCTGTTAGAATATAGAGGATTGTGCTCGTTTAACCATTGACGATACCGTCGTCACCCAACCATAGGCCTTAAGCCACCCTCTGAGCACCTTGACCTTGACCGAGAAGAGAATTCTGGCTGCGTCTATAGCCAAGAGAGGCTAAATGCACCAAGCAAAAGAACATAAACTAAACTGAACAGATGATCCCACCCAGAAGCTAGCACACCACTCTCCCAGCTTTCCCAAAAAACCTGCGCACCAAACTGCTACTGCCTGCGCAAATATTGCTCTCACTGCAACTGCTGAGATGACAAATAATGAAACTTGCACCCTGTATTTATAGTGGACTGGCCAGTCTAACTGGGGCCGACCTGGCCAGTCTAACTAGGCCGACTTCTCATTCTGGGCATCAATAAATTCAATATAAATATATTTGTTCAGCCAACAACTTGTCTAGGGTTTCCTTCAATTCTTTGCTTCCTTCTGGAGGATTCTAATCTCGTCATAGGTCATAATAGAGGTTCATACCTCCTAAAGCTACCATAATATTAACAGTCGTGTGCCTAAGTAACCACAACTTCACTCATGAAATAACCGAACGTTCTTTGATTCATTTGAATCGCAAGTCTTAGCTTGTGGAGGGAGCTTGCATGCTCCAATCTAAGCCTGGGGTATGACATGCTTCCCCACTCAAAATCTTCTCGTCATCGGAAATATTCTATCTAAGTGTCTTGGCTTATGACTACAACCATCTACTGAACTGTCGTGACGAACCTTTCCACAACCCAACCACTTATGTCATGTTTCGCACACATCCTAGGATCCACATTTTGAGTAATTTGGGTAGCTAATCCAACTTAGCGCTCAATCTATGAAAATGTACTCCACACTTCATCACACAATTTTTTTGGTTCAAACATTCCCCATATTGTCCAAATCTTTCTTTCTTGTCTGATATTGATCAAGGAGTTCCATCATAGTTCCCAAGTGTTTGGACTCTCGAACTCGCATCCCTACTCAGGATTCGATCTGTGTTTCGCATTCCTACTTAGACTTCGATCTGCATTTCCTGTTCGGTTCATCTTCCCATCTAGTTATGCAACCAAGGCTGCTTCTTGCCCTGTCTTCTTGCATTGTTACCAAAGGATCAAAATCTCATGCCAACCCAACTCTGCCCAACTTATTCAAGTCGAAGGGACCACCCAAAGGATTTCACACTTTCTTCTAATGAAGTTGTGTTCGTGCCAATACATCTTCCAATCAACAACTTTGAGTCAGTCTACACTAGCCAAGCTCCCCAAAAACGTTCATGCACCAGATGCCCCATACCACCATCAATTTGATGTCCCATACCATTGGAAAACTCCATCATATCACTTGTTACGCATCTTTCCCATTGTAGTTCTTGACAAATTTCTTGAATGAATCCCTTGTTGTCTCTTCTATCTTCCTTGAAACAGAACCTTATGCCTTCTTCCATTCGTTCCTTCCTTGATTTTTTTCTAGCAAAGTTGTTGTCTTTATCACCCATCATCGCACCCAGCTCGTTTCATAACCAAGATATTCAAAAATGAAAGGAGATCACCGCATGTCTATCACCTGTACGACCAACCAAATTCACTTTCTTTTTTCCTCCTACATTCTGTAGGGCACTTAGGTATATCTCATCGAAGATGCAACCATGCCCCTTGTGACCTTTTGGTTCGCTTGATGAATCTTCCCAAGGAAAACATGAGCCTGGATTCATTGGTCAACCTCCCATCCTCTTCGTCACTTGTTTGCAAAACACTCCAAGTGCACTAGTTTCACACATCGAATAGTCACCTCCGCACTGCTTCGTTCGTGCTTCATCTTATCCTGCCTGTACAATCCTCCGATTTGCATAAAGTCTGCAACTATCTTCGCAATTGTCTCAACATACTGTCCAAATGACTCCACGCAGAACGAGCCACCCAAAGACTTCCATACCTAAACACGTCCGATCCAATTCCTTTGTCAACTCCAACCAATGATCTGTGTCATCCCACATTTGTAAGTATCCTAAGAATGCTCAACTATCTCATGTCCCATATGAGTATGAGTGCATCACCCTATCCACTCAGGTTGTGGTTTAACTCATTGTGACTTTCCGTCAACATTCTCCTTGATTGATTCTTTGTTTCTTTGGTTCGTTTCTTCGAATGAATTGTCTTGCCTCTGCCAATACACTTTTTTGTTTGGATCTCTACTGCGATGGTTAAGTTACCCCACAAATCGATGAATATGTATAAGGAACTCATGCACCAAAGTACCTCATCCAATTCTTCAACCAAAATATGCATCTTGTAGCCTTGTTTGTTATAGCAAGCCATTCAACGTACTCCATAAGAAAGTGCAACAACATTTCAACTCGTCCCCATTTCTGCCACCAATTCTGCCTAGGTCCCTCTTCTGGAACTCGCCTAAGTAGGTTGCTCCAATTCTTTGTTCACATATACCCTCTTTTGAGCTTTATGAATTGTTCATGTCTTAGGTGAAGTTTGCAGCGCTTGGACCTTTCCCAAGTCTATGATGGAAACAGGTTGCACTTGTCCTCGACCAAGTCATCTTGTCTCTCTTTAATGAACCCAATGCAACAACTCAGATTTACAAAGAAATTTGAAATGATCATACCTATTCGTGACTTCTTTGGCATCTTCATGGATTGATTCTTCTTGTTGTCACAAGTTTGCAACAGAAAAATGCGATGTCTGAAATCCGTCCAAGTCACTTTCCTCAAGGATGGATCCAACTGAGCCCATATTCCATTTCTCCATATGCTATCTTCACACCCTATAGTGACTTAGCACCAAGACACCATGCAAATTAACCGATCATAAAGTCTCTCGTTTTTAACTAACCTTTTTCCAAAAGTTGCGATCCTTAATCGCAACCCAACCTGCCCAACTTGTCTTCGGTGGTGCACAACATGAAGTTGGCATGGTGAAAAATGTACCTAGCTGTGATCAAAACCATGCATTCAACTGAACCTTCCTTCCTCATCTATTATCTTCATGCCCTGTAATTTCTTCGCACCAGGACACCATGCAGAATCTCAATAGTGCATGGCACGAATTTGTCACGGTGGAAATCATGCTCAGTTGTCTGCTTTGTGACCAAAGTTCATTCTACCATCTAAGTCATGACGATGACCCAGCTCACCGGCTGCTCGAAACACTTCTGCGATCATTGTTACAACTCTGTGATAGTGCTTCTTCTGTCACCAAATAATTACCTTCGCAACCACCCATGTTTAACACACCCAACTGACCTTGATCGCCTGCTTGAGTTTCTGCATTTTGTTTGCTCAACGAGCTTTCCAAATTGTCCATCAATTTGTCTTTGATACCATCTGTCATGGAAGTGGAAGTGGTGAATAGCATCACCGATCCATCTCTAAATCAGACCAAAATCAGCTCTGATACCATCTTTCACGGGCTTGGCGAGCCTGTGGTTAAGCGGAGTAATCACCGTGCAACATCGCAATTGTTCATTTATCTTTAAAACCACAATAATTTACTTGATTTGGACTATACCTTACTTCATTACAACTTCGTTTATTACTTATGTTATGTCTGCGTTATCTTATACTTAGTTGTGAAAGTAAGAGAAACCATTCATACAAGTACAAACAAAACATATGTGCGGGCTACCAAACCGGCCTAATACCCCAAAAGACATATTTACACATAACCGAACAACAGTCTTCCGAGATAAACCCTCATGCCACACGAAGAAAGTTTACATAAGGAGCTTCCGCTCAGTAGTTGTGAAAGTCATATAGTTGTTCAACAAGCTGCCTTCGTGCATCCTTCCTTTGTCATCATAGAATGAACCACCTATGACTTCATCCCTGCGATTCCTTCATTTTTGTCTTGTGCGTTCATCCCCTTTCTTGGTTCAAACTTTTCCTTCTTGCCACAACTTGGAGTGACCCTTCCTTCCTTTCCACAGTTCGATTTTCCTTAACAACATCCTTGAGAAAGACTTGCCCAAGGTAGCCCAAGTTACCCTCAAGGGTAACTTGGATCCTTGGGGAGAGATCGTCTCCCTTCTTGGTCGCTACCTCAAACTCCTCAACCTGCGATATTGAAGAACTACCTCACAACTCCTTGTCTTAGCTCCATTTCAAATGCCCAGCTCACATTTGGTTAAATAGTCGCATGCCCTTTCCTTGTGATGCGCTCTTCCAACCAACGCGTCCCTTCAATTGCAATATGACACACACTTTTGGTTTTTTGTCCACTTTCGCGGGTTGAGTTGACTCGTCAAGGGGTGCATTCATCTTCCAAGCATGCGTTCTTCTCTAGCTGATGTCAACTTTCGGTTAAATGCGCTCAACTTGTGCCTTCGTTCATTTTCTTGCTCAACCGCATCGCAAGACGTTCGTTGCATGTCTTGGGTGTCCATTCTTTTGGGCATACATGTCTTCAATGTGTCCATCATCACTAACCGTTCATTTCTTTGGTGGGGTGCCCACCCAACCAACTCTTCGGTCAAGTCACCAACCTTCCACACAAGTCCATCTTGGTGAAATATTACTTAGCACGACATTGCGCACCCAAGTAACCACAACTTCACTTATGAAATAACCAAATGTTCTTTGATTCATCTGAATCGCAAGTATTAGCTCCTGGAGGGAGCCCAAACACTCCAATCTAAGCCCGGGGTATGACATTATTCCTTACATGCTATTAGAGTTAAGTAGTTTCATCATTAGAGAAAACATCCATAATAGACTTAATAGATATATTATAGTGACTAAGCAACATAAAAACAGGTAACTAACCAACCAAACAACTCATGTAATGCACTTAACTAATAGAAATAACAGAACATGAACAATATTCATAGAATATAAGTGTGGAAAAGAAAATAGGAGAGACAATGAGATTAAACCTATAGAATATAACACGTGTATTGATAATTCCAAAAGAGATAGCAATTTTCATGGGCCTCTTCAAGGGGGTAACCTCCTTTGAGTAGAGCTCCAATACAACAATAATTCTTAACAAAACATCACATAGCCTTCTAGCACTATAAACAGTTTCTTACTCGCAAAACCCTAAATACTTGTGGTCTTATCATTGATGAGTACCAACCATGTAGGGGACCTTATTTAATAAATGTGACTCTTTTACATTAGGTAGCTACCCACTAATCGACCTTATTCAAAGAAGATGGCCTTGTATATTGATTGATTAAATATTAAGTAGTCCAAAGTAGAGAGGATAGGGTAGAACCCTAACATAGCACCCCCTTTCAAAAACATTGTCCTTAAGGATGGAGGTGTGGGAACTATTATAAAATCACCACTAATTTCTAAGTGGCATCTTTAGGATGCATATCCTTCCATTGTATTAAGACTTCTTGAATAGTCTATATTGATTCTCTATCATGTTTGGTACTACTTATGGATGTAACCAAATGGACCCTTCTTCGTCAATTTCTATAACACTAGCATAAACTTGAAAACTCTACCCTATGACCTTCTTCAAATAGGACACATGGAAGACTAGATGGATCTTGGAGTGGGTAGGAAGAGCTAATCAATAGGAAATTTTTTTAATGTGCTAGAGGATCTGAGAGCATCCATAGAAATTTGATTTTTTTGGTGGACCTTGTCTTTAAGAGAGCTTTACTTATAGGGATGAATCTATGAAGAAACAGATGATCTCATTTTACAAAATAATGGTCACAATGATTTTTATCATACTATTGATTAATTATATTTTGATCCAAATGAATATTATTCTTAATTTTGTGGAGAATGGTTTCTCTGGCATTAAACATGCGTTATATTTCCCAAACCTTGGATGTGCTTGATACATACAAAGCCACTAAGGGAGGTGTTTCATTTGGTGACATTTTGGTGGTGCCATGATAAGTGGTATTATACCACAATTCTACAAGGGGTAATCACTAATCCCATTAGTGTTGTCAGTTCAAGTAAAAGCATCTCAAATAAGTTTCCAAGAACTTTTTGATTGCTTCTATATGGTCATCGGTTTGGGGATGATAGGATGCACTCATTTTCAGCTATTTACCCTGTCATATAAATAACTCCTACTAGAATTTGTTGGTTAATGTGGCATCATGGTTCGACATAATGGAAGTGGGAATGCCATGTAACTTAAAAAATTGATCCACGAAGGCTTGGAAACTATGCAAGGTGTACATATATGTGATGAGGCACAAAAGTGAGCATATTTTCGAAAAGAAATAACTACCACCATGATTACTAATTTGTTTCCATATTTTGAGAGGTCCACTAGAAAATCCATGGAAATGGTAGTATAAATAGTGGTTGGTATTAGTAATGGTTGTAATTCCCCATGAGTCTTCACTATTTCCCCCTTGATCCTTTAAAAAGATTCACATTAAACTACAAAAGTTCAGTTGTCCTTTTTCATGCCTTCCCAAAAGAAAGAGTGCTTAGCTTGTTCGTAGGATTTTTGAAATATAGAGTGACCTGCTATAGGGAACGAATGCAACTCCTTCAACACATTTTGTTTTAAATTTGAATTTTACACTAGAAAAATGCACCCTTTATACTACAAGGTATCTTTTTGCCAAGTATAGCTCGTAGGGGGTTGGGGTCCTCCCAAAATATTTGGAACCAACCATTATTTTTGGGCCTCTACACACCAATTTGGTATTGGTAATGATAAATCAAAGATATATATTTTCCTTCTCATATTTCCTAGATAAAGCATTGACCAATACATTTTCTTTTCCTTTCTTGTATATGATCTCATAATCATACCCTAGCATCTTAGTGACCCACTTGTGTTACTATAATGATGACAACCTCACTTTTTTGGGTTAGTTCAAACTTATTTGACTAAAGAGGGTATGGAATTCCTTATTACATTTTCTTTACAACTAGGTCAATTATATTGTCATGGGGAGCAAGATTGACATGTTTTGAACTTGGGTGATTAGTTTTGCAAGCACTCCAACTTGCTACAAGAACACTATGTAATATTCTCTTTGAAGCTTGAATCTTGTTTCACATATTTAAATTTTCATCCATCAAGCATTCTTATTATTATATATCCATATTGAACCCATATTTATTAAGTGTTGTAAGAGATACAAAATATTTTCTACTAGAACACTATGTGTGTGTGTAGAGAGAGAGAGAGAGAGAGAGAGAGAGAGAGAAGTAATAGGTATCCCCCTCCTTATGTTGTAGATAACCTAACTTCTTTTGGTACAATTATGGATTCTCTAGATGTTTTTGCATTTAACATAATTTGTCCATTTATTTTTTCCAAAAACAACTATATGTAAGGCATGAATTCTCATGAGTATTGAAATATTTTTCTACATAAGAAAAAATATGCAATCCAAGCTTCCAAATATGCCTAATGGAAAGATCAAATTTAAATTTCATGCACAACAAAGATGGTGGTAGATCTGATTGTTTATCTAAATCTCATTGAAATGAATACAAAGTTTGATGATGCTTGAGAAAATCTTTCTAGTGTCAATGGATACAAGCTCTTTGTTTTCGAGATTTTCTTGCATTGGTGAAAAACCCCCTTTGTTCAGCTCAGTTGTAAGATAAAAAAAATAGACAATGGTTAGTTATGGGACAAGCACAAAAGTATTACCAAAAAAAATAAAACAAGAAAGCATGCATGAAACTTAACCTACAAATTTAACCACAACAATGCCATTTAAACACAAGAAACTTGAGGGAAACAATAATACTCATATTTGAGTCCAATGGAGAATCATAAAATCAATAACAACACCTAGAGACAATTGTTTATGCGAATGGGATCTAACATTATCCTTGGGATGGGTTTTGTTTCTTCTTGAAAGCTGTAACACCCTTATCAATGCTAACCCCTTGACAATACATCTACATAGTTAACATTATGTATTATGCAATAATTTATGCTTTGAGATATAGCAAATGTTTTTTTCAACAATTCACTTTTTTTCCTTAATGTGATTCACATTTAAGGATAACAAATTTAGACTCCCATTCCTATTGATAAAATATAATCGACTTATTAAAGTGTACATACAATAACAATATAACTTAAATATGCTTTTTTTTTCTCCACATCATCCTTGCATTTAATATGTAACTAATAAATTTTATCCTCCTCAATAAATATAAATATATATATATATATATATATATATATTTATTTTTTTTGAATTATTAATTGTGTAATACTAAATAAGTATTTAGTTATCTCAAAATAATATTACTAAATATGAATATTGATGAAGTTTGCTATGAACATAAATATTAATAGCATTAAACTCCAACTATTAGTCTCCACTAACATCATATCCAAGAATTACTATATTTGCAAGAGATCACATGTTTGGGAGATTCGAATCATTATTACCGTTATTACCTACAAATGCAAACTACAAAGTTGTAACACCCTGTTTCCCCCAATTTGTAAATATAACTATATTGGCCAAGAGACTATGGAAAACTCAATATGTGTGAATGTTTGATATGATGGACCTTTGTATAAAAGGTCAATGAATGTAAATTATTTTATTTACTAGAAAATGGATAAGTGTTGCATGACTGTTAGAAGGGGCGAGGGGTGTGCACTAAGAGAGACCACAAATGCTATTAAAGAGATGGTGAAGGGGACCAGGAATGGTTGCGTTAACCTCCACTAGACCAATACTTTGTTGAATTTAATTGCTCAAGATCATAACAACCCTCTGACCCATGAATGAATTACAATCAGGCTGGTAGGTGGGAAGACCTCCTCAAGTGTTAATGAGGGGATGGGGCAGACTGCCCATCTGTAAGGCTTCTAGACCTAACCATAGACTGGGAATTTGAGCCACATGCAATCTTGTTGAGGAAGGAAAGAAAGAAAGGTGTGGTGGGCAAAGGAAGGCTTGCGAAGAGTGCAAAGATGAGAGACTGAGCTCTCGGGTTCAAGGAAGAACTGTGAAAAAGAGTGTGTTATGGTTGCAGGAAATAGAGACTGACTTGGGAGAAGGAGAGTAACCTTTGTCCCTATCTATGACTGAGCTGGGAGAAGGAGAGTAACCTTCGTCCCTATCTATTTATGTGTCGAGAGAAGGAGAGTAACCTTCGTCCCTAACTTTCGTTGAACCAGAAGGACTAGCTTGGGGGTGGCCGATGGTAAATCCATTAGGAGTGATTGAGCCTATGGTTGGGTGGAAACAATCACCCCTTTCAGAAGTTTCATCACATCTTCTGGTTTTGATAAGTGTTTTCATGCTTTGTGATTTGAAATGGAATAATGAATGAATGTATGTATGTATACATTTAAGATTGGCCTCTGTATTGACTAATCGAGTGATGTGTATGTATTTATATCCATGAGGACTTATGCTTCTGCTTGATTTTTCATATGCTCTAGTTTAACCCTCGAAAGTGTTTTTCCTAGGGATTTACCTCACAGTTCCAGAGTCGGAGAAAGCCTCTTGGAACTGATACCATCTCGGTAATTCCACGAGATTACCCCACCCTATTTCAGAACTTAAAGTTATGCGAGCTAGGAAGGCGCTTCCTTCAAATTAGTAGCCTAAGAGACCTTAGGCTCATGCCCATGGCCTTAACCAAATCTCATCTAAGAGTAGAGATTATAGCCCGAGATTCATTAGGGGGTCCATATGACCAGGGTCTAGGAACCCTGAGCTAAGTTCAAAAGGAGCTAACTCTTGATGACTTCGTAGCTTTGGGAGATCGAAGCCCTGGGATGTCAAACGTCATAACTGTCAAAAATACCCAAGTGTCAGAGTCACAAAAGGTTGTGAGTCATTGATCTAGGGAGTTTGTTGGGGCCCCTTCTTGACCATCCAATTGTCTAGTGGAAGGTTTTGCGTATGGTACTTCGACAAAGTTCCACTTTGGGAGGATGGAGATGCTATAGCATCAAACACCACGAACACCAAATCCCCGAAGCGTCGAGAGCCGTATATCTGTGGGTCTATGTGTCTGGATCTCGACCGTGAGATTTGAGGGATTTTAGAAGGCTGTCAGTCTGGAGTGACATAGGGAAGTGATGTCACCCAGGGTAATGTGGACCCACGATATACATGCCACGTGTCACCTGGATTCATGCATATCATATATCCTATATACCTATTGGAACGTGACACATGTCACCCCCTGATGAGGGCACGTGTCTCTCTTGGCCCTTCCACTTGTCAGTGTGTGGTATGTGCCCGCCTAGCCAAAGGGGTTGGTGAAGTGACTAGGACTCTGGGAGTCTCAGACTTCGGGATTCCAAAGGGTCTAGAGTGTAGTATGGTAGAGATACCAAAAGGACCGAAGGCTGAAGCCACATGGAAAGCTTACGGAACTTTGGAAGTTCAGAACTTTGGGTGGTCTCGTGCATATATAGCAAAGAGGCATAGAACCATCAAACTCCTCCACAACCGATATATGAAAGAGATTAAGTCTAGTCATGGGATAAGACAGTGGATGGTCTTCCACCATGGAGGAGGGAACTTAGAAAATGCACGTGTGAGGTGGATCCACATGGCCCTCAACCAATGAACACCTAAAGAACTTTGGGAAGCCATAACCTGCAACCCAAAGCTCGGATTTGAGCCTGGTAGAATTCATTAGAACACTGTGGGTGAGTAGAAGAGGATAAATACCTCAAACACAGGATCTGAGATGTAAAGGAGAGAGAAATTTTGATGCCCCATCCCTAGGAAAGTTACTCAGGGGTCGAGTGTGTTACAAATTGGTATTAGAGCATGGTTACAACACTTGGCCTTCTTGGGATCATGGATAAGTTGAGTAGAAACCAGATTTTAAAGTACTTGAAGGGTGAAACCCGGTCTTACCTCTTTCCTAAAGAGTCTGGTTTAACTTTTGCCGATGAAAATAATGAAACTTTCTACTGTGTGGGTATTTAAGAAATATGAACTGTGTGTTGTTCGTAAACTAATATACTATTGGACAGCAGTAAGTTTTTTGTCAGCACTCAATCAGTCGGTAAATCACAGGAAACTCAAAGTATAAAGGATGGTGACGTGCCATGAAGTGGGAGATGACTCTCACAATAGAGACAGGGAATCTAATGAGAGAAGGGCGGTGGAGACTGATCTAGGGGGTCATTTCTCATTAAGAATTTGACTGATCCAAAATTGGAAACAAATGGTACAATGGCATAGTGCTCGTCGACATGAATCCAACGGTGCAAAAATCACTTCAAACGGACTTCGTATGGAGAAGTTATGGCCATCTAAAGTTCAAGACAAACAACTAAAAAGTCAAAGTCAAAATACAGAGGTGCTGATGTGGCAGCATGGATTGTACGGATGATGATGTGGACCTATACAGCTGATGATGTGGACCTATACAACTGATGACATGGACCAATGGGAAGCTGCCATGTGGCAGTTCCCAACTGGCCAGGTTTGGCAAAAGTTTATGGAAGAGGCTCGGTGAAGTTCAACCCCTCGACCTCCTTTCTATTAACAAAGTGCTTTCAACACTAGACCGCACGGATTAATTCATTAAGTCATATGGGATTTATTATATTTATGTTATAGTATGGTAATGTTGGCTTAAAAGGAAAAAATAGCCGACCGCTAGTTTAGCGACCAACCTGGATGGATATACGTCGGCTTAACCCATTTTAGTAATGTTTATCATTGGCAGAGGGTTGTTATAATAGTTGGCGGTATATTATGTGGCCGATAACATATGATATAAAATAACAATAAAGCCATATGTATATGCCAAAACAGGTGCATGGGGGAGTCGAACCTGCGACCTTATCCTTACACCAACGCCTTATCACCATGGGACTAGCCACTTAATCGGGGGCTTCGGCTCTATTTAGAGTCTTGAACATTATCGTTTTATCTTCAAATATCTGTGATAGATGAAAACAAACGAGCCAAGGTCGGGGTCGAACCTTGGACCTTGGCCTTTATAATGCTACGTTTTGGCCACTGGAGGGGGTGCTTATTGCTATTATGTTCAGCTGTTGTGTCGTTTATTGTCGACTGTTCTCTGTATTATTTGGCTTTCTTTGCCTTTTTGAAGGCCAAATTGTATTTTTCAAGAGGGGAGGTCTTAAGGGCTTTTGACCAGCATTCTGTTCTGAAGCTGCTAAAGTTGATTTGTAGAAGTTCCAGAGCCATTTGTACCATTTTGAAGATATTAATGGATCGGTATCCATTGGAGAGGGACCCAGAGATGTAGCCCAGTAAAGGGGGTGAACTCTGTTATCAACTTTTTTTTGTTTGTGTCTCTCATTTTCTGATTCTTGTTCTATTTCAGCTTGCTTTCAGATTTCAGATTTGAAGCATTTAATAATTACTTTAATGCTATTTCATTTGTAAATGCAAACTAAGTATGAGTGTTCATTAACTTTTAAAATGCACTAAAGTTGAGATCCGACGGATCAGAGACCCCTCTGGATTTGGATGAAACTGTAAGGAGCCTCATGGTTGAATTATATATTTGCAAGGATGACAACGAGAGATTGATAAAGGAGAAAGAAAAAAAACAGAAAGTAATGCAGTCTTGCTGCAGAGCTTATCCGATATACAGAGGCAACTGCAGCATGGACATACAACCAATCATGTGGACCGACGACATATGAAGATAAGTCAAAGCCCACCTAAGATACAAAAATGTGGCCCCATAAGTGGTCACACTCATAGGATTACCTCGAGGAAGGCCCAACCTGGAGGTAGGGGACACTCATCGGGAGAGTCATCTCGAGAGGAAGCTGGAAACCCCGAGGGGTCTTCTAGTAACAAGACTAAATCACATTCTCAAAGGAAATAAAAGAAGAGAAATCATTCCAAAAGTCGTGATCCTGAAGGGTTCAAGAAAGACAAACCACCCTCTTTCGATGGAGAGATTAAGAAATGGGAAGAGGCGAAAGCTTGGTTGTTGATTTTAAAGAAGTACTTTAGAGTTCATGACTACTCTGAAAACTTGAAGGCTCGAATAACCATGTTCAACTTGAATGTAAAGGATTCCATTTGGTGGGAATACTTGAGGAATGTGAAAGGAATCCATGAGAAGGAATTATCATGAAAACAATTTGATACATACTTCAAGGAGAAGTATCTGTCAGAGAAATACTTTGATAGGAATACTAAGGAGTTCTATGAACTCAAGCTGGGACAACTCACCATAGAATAATATATCAATAAATTCCTTGAGTTGATAAGGTATGTACCTTACATAAAATATGAAAAGGTAAAAGTGCAATGATTTATTAGTGGGTTACCTCAGTCCTACTGGGATGGGATTGAGTTTGACAAACCAAAGACCTTAGAAGAGACTATCTGGAAGGCAAGGTATTTTTATGAACAGTTTGAGAGTCAGATAGAACCTCGTGAGGACTAGAAGAAGAAGAGTAGTTAAGGATTCGATAAGAATGGGTTTAAATCCTTGATCTTTAAGAACTATAGGAATGTTTCTAGGATGAGACTTCCTACTGGAACTATGCATCAGCAGAATTTCCCCTCCCAGAGTGGAAATAAACCTTTTGGTTCAATCCCAGGAAAGAATGATAACCCAAAGAGAGAACCCTTGAAATGTTGGGGTTGTAGAGAAGAACATTTGTTGAGGGATTTCCCACACATAAAGAAGAACAATAGGAGAGTTTACAACATCCAAGAATCTACCACAGTCAATGATGTGGCTAGGAGCATGCCACGGATTTATGAAGCTGTGGATAATAAACAAGCTGACCACCAAGCTTCAATGGTGGAGATGGAAGGTATGATTTCCAACCATTTGGTTTATATTTTATTTTAACCTAGTTCTAATTTGAGTTATGTATCCCCTCAGACTATTGATAAGTGTAAACTGCAACCACTTAGACATGTTAAGCCATGGTTGGTACAACTAGCCACTGGCACCAAAAGAAAAGTAGTAGAGGTCATACCAGCTTGCCAATTCATTATGGATGGATTGCCCACCCAAGCGACCCTTAACATATTTCCCCTAGGATTTTATGACCTTTTGATTGGTATGGATTGGTTAGCCACTTATAAAACCAAGTTGGATTGTTACCATAAGACCCTAGAGTGTGAAAATGAAGAAGTAAGAAAAATAACCCTCCAAGGGATTCAGAAGCTTGTCTCAGTGAGACGAATATTAGCCCTTCAAATGAAAAGGTATTGCATAAAGGGATGTTCTCTATTTGTAATACATGTGTTGGAATCTGTTGAGGATGAAAAACCAAACCTAGAGGACCACCCCATATTAAAATATTATAGAGATGTGCTTCCATAAGAGGTATCGGGTCTACCTCTGAGAAGAGACATTGACTTCTCAATAGAACTTGCACTAGGAGTAGTGCAAATTTCTAGGATGCCTTGTAGGATGAGTACAATAGAGCTAGTTGAGCTCAAGCTATAGCTAAAAGAGATGATGGAAAAAAGCTACATCCGTCCCAACGTGTCTCCATGGGGAGCACCAACCTTGTTTGTGAAAAAGAAAGATGGCACACTACGACTGTGCATAGACTATAGACAACTCAACAAGACAACCATAAAGAACACGTATCCCTTACCAAGAATCGATGACTTCTTCAACCAATTAAGGGGTGCTTACATTTTCTCAAAGATTGAATTAAGGTCTAGATACCATCAAGTCTGAATCAAGGATGAAGACATCCACAAAACATCCTTCAGGACAAGGTATGGTCACTATGAATTTCTGGAGGTACCATTTGGATTAACCAATGCTCTCGCCACTTTTATGTGCTTGATGAATAATGTATTCAAAAAATTCCTAGATAGATTTGTATTGGTTTTCATTGGTGATATCCTAATCTATTCCAAGAATAGAGAGGAGCATGAAGAACATCTTAGACTCGTACTTCAAGTACTAAGAGAGCATTAGCTCTACGCTAAGTTTAGCAAGTGTGAATTTTTCTAGAAGCAAGTCCATTACTTAGGCCATGTTATTTCTAAAGAAGGAGTGGTAGTAGACCCTGGAAAGATCATGTCTATCATGGAATGGCCTACCCCAAAGGACGTATCTAATATCTGATCCATTATGGGCTTAGCGGGATACTAAAGAAGGTTTATAAAAGGATTTTCCAAGATTGGTTGTCCAATCATTGCCCTTTAGAAAAGGGGGGTTAAGTTCACTTGGACATCAAAATGTGAAGAAATATTTCAGAAACTGAAATACCTTCTAACCCATGCACCCGTGTTGAATATTGTAGAACCTGATAATGACTTCCTCATGTGCACAAAAGCCTGCAAGGAAGGACTCGGAGGAGTCCTTATGCAAGAAGGGCGTGTAATTTGCTACGAATCCATAAAATTGAATGAGGATGAAATAAATTATGTGACCCATGATCTAGAGTTGTCTTCCATAGTGCATGCTTTAAAAATGTGGAGGCATTACCTTTTGGGTAGGGGATTTGTACTTATGACAGATCATTGTGGGTTGAGGCACCTATTTGATCAACCAAAACTCAATGCCAGGAAAGCTAGGTGGATGGCTCTCTTTAGTGAGTTTTATTTCGAAATCAAACACATCAAAGGAAAGGAAAATAGGGTGGCTGATGCCCTTAACAAAAGTGTGAAAGTGATTCACCTGGCAGCATGACCAGCTGTAAAACAAATGTCAGGGACAGAGTTCGGAATGCACAAAAAACAGATGCATTATTCAAGACCATGACATCATACCTAAATCAAGAGCCCAAAGGGCTAAAGTATGAAGGTTATTAGATGTTGGATGAAGGTATGTTGACTTACAGAAATAGATTGTATATCCCAAGTTGTGATGACTTGAAGAGGTTCATAATGGACGAACTACACAAGAGACCATATACTGGTCATCCAAGTTATCAAAAAATGATTACGACCACTAGAAAACAATTCTATTGGCCTGGATTGAAAAATGACATAGTTGATTATTTAACTAAGTGTCTATAATGCGAGCAAGCTAAGGTAGAACACCGACATCCAGCAGGGTTGTTACAACCCCTACCAATTCTAGAATGGAAATGGGAAACCATTTCCATGGATTTTATCACCGGATTACCAAAATCAACCAAGCAGAATGATGCCATCATGGTAGTGGTGGAAAAATTGAGCAAGTCTGATCACTTCGTTCCTGTCAAGTCAACTTGCAAGGCAATAGATATCACCAACATCTTCATGAAGGAGATATTTAGAATACAAGGAATGCCTAGGGAGATTATATCTGATAGAGACACAAAATTTACTTCAAGATTTTGGAAGTCCTTAATGGCTGGTTTTGAGACTAAATTGTTGTTTAGCACAACTTATCACCCTCAAACTGATGGAAAGACAGAAAGAATAAACCATATATTAGAATACATGTTAAGGATGCATGTAATGCACCAGCCTAAGAAGTCGGAAGACTACTTTCCATTGGTAGAATTTTCCTACAACAATGGTTATCAAGAGTCACTGAAGATGGGCCCTTTTGAATCCCTCTATGGTAGACAGTGAAAGATTGCAATCAGCTGGAGTAATCCAGTGGATAGAATTAAAATCGGACCCGACATGTTGAAATAAATGGAACAACAAGTGATTCAGATTAAGCAAAATCTAAAAACTGCTCGGGATAGACAGAAGAGTTACGCCAACAGAAAGAGAACTCCCAGAGAGTTCAAGACAGGAGACCATGTCTATCTCAGAGTTAGGACCAGGAAGATTTCCTTGAAAATGGGATCTTGTGCCAAGTTGGCACCTCGGTATTGTGGACCCTTTGAAATCTTAGATAGAGTGGCACCTATAGTCTATAGGCTAGCACTTCCACCCAAAATAAAGGCACATACTGTTTTCTATGTTTCATTATTGAATAAATATGTACACGATTCTAATCATATAATTGACTGGTCTGTGATTTAGGTGGAGCTGGAGAGAGAATTCCTTCCAGAACCTCAATGCATGCTAGATGGGAAGGAAACCTCACTCGGGAACTGAACTATTGCACAGGTCAAGGTGTAGTGGAAACACTTTGGCCTAGATGAGGCTATGTGGGAAATGGAGGATGGCATGAGACATGAATATCCATTTTTGTTTACTTATGTATATACAAAGCATATTGAAAGATAGAACATAGAAGGTGATGTTCCTTTAAGGGGGAGGGAATTATAACACCCTGTTTCCCCCAATTTGTAAATATAACTATATTGGCCAAGAGACTATGGAAACTCAATATGTGTGAATGTTTGATTTGATGGACCTTTGTATAAAAGGTCAATGAATGTAAATTATGTTATTTACTAGAAAATGGATAAGTGTTGCATGACTGCTGGAAGGGGGGTGTGCTAAGAGAGAACACAAATTCTATGAAAGAGATGGTGAAGGTGACCAGAAATGGTTGTGTTAACCTCCACTAGACTGGAGCTTTGCTGGATTTAATTGCTTAGGATCATAACAACCCTCTGACCTAGGAATGAATTACAGTCGGGCTGGTAGGTGGGAAGACCTCCTCAAGAGTTAATGAGGGGATGGGGCAGACCTTCCATCTGTAAGGATTCCAGACCTGACCATAGACTGGTAATTTAGGCAACACACAATCTTACTGATGAAGGCAAGAAAGGAAGGCGTGGTTGACAGAGGAAGGCCTGTGAAGAGTGCAGAGACGAGAGACTGAGCTCTCAAGTTTGAGGAAGAACTGTGAAAAAGAGTTTGTTCTAGTCACAGGAAATAGAGACTGACTCGGGAGAAGGAGAGTAACCTTCATCCCTATCTATGAATGAGTTGGGAGAAGGAGAGTAACCTTCGTCCCTATCTATTTTTGCACCGGGAGAAGGAGAGTAACCTCCGTCCCTAACTTTCGCTGAACTAGAAGGAAATATTCCATCTCAAAGCATTGTGGCCTATCTCGGGGGTGGCCAATGGTAAATCCATTAGGAGTGACTGAGCCTATGGTTGGGGGGAAATGAGCACCCCTTTCAGTAGTCGCATCACATCTTCTGGTTCTGATAAGTGTTTTCATGATTTTTTCTTTGAAATGGAATAATGAATGAATGCATGTATGTATAAATTTAAGATTGGTCTTTGTATTGATTGATCGAGTGATGTCTATGTATTTATCTCTTTGAGGACTTATGCTTTTCTTGATTTTCCATATGCTCTAGTTTAACCCTCGAAGTTGTTTTCCCCAGGGACTTACCTCACAGTCCCAGAGTTGGAGCAAGCCTCTTGACACTGCTACCGTCTCTAGAATTCCACGAGGTTACCTCGCCCTATTTCACAACTTAAATTTATGTGAGCTAGGAAGACGCTTCCTTCAAATAAGTAGCCTAAGAGACCTTAGGCTGGCTATTGGGACTTAGAAATGTCGTATTTTCATCCACCTTTCCCTTCATCATTCTTCACATTTCATCGCCCCATTAACCTTTCATGACATCATTTTTATAAATATATTTGGGTTTCACCTTATTATTTTTCACTTTATTCATTTTAGTATTAAAAGAGAGTTTGTGATTAAATATTAGAAAATCGACATGTTTTCATATATATCTCAAAAATGTGTGAGCTTTGTAATGTGTAGGAATATATGAAGGATTAATTCAAAAAGACTTCTCGAATACTTCCTCCACCATTTCAGGATTTGAGGATATAATTGAAGCGTATTTCAAGGAGGAGATCATGGGGAATGTATAACATATCTTATCCAAGATATATGAGAGATATGTGTGAGGATTTGAAGGGATCATATTTTGTAATAATAGGAATTTGGTTGAGAGAAAAGTGGATCTGTAATTATGAGATGCTTATCTTCTTTTCAAAGCTCTCATGTATAAAAGAGAGTGCTCTCTCTTCATGAGGGGGGGAGTTGTTATGATGCAGATTCGATTCATGAAAAGACTCTTTTTGTAAACTTACTTGTTGAAGATTAATGCAAGTTTGAATTCAATGATCTTGTGTGTCTTTTAGAATTTAGCATCTTCTTATCTAAAAGCTTCCATGTTGGCATCGACAAGGGCCACCGATCCAGCTTGGTAAGCTCATTGTAAATTATTAGTTTAGATTTTCATTTCATGTACCTATTATTTTGATTTAATATTATTTTGTTTTGATTTCACTATTAGAATTTGTTGCAAAGTGTGGCAGTGTAGGAACAGTTGGATCTCCATATTTCATCATACATGAACCTTAATGGAGCATTCCACTACACTTAGATTTCTTTTCCAAAATTGATTAGTTTACACCTTGCTAACACATGCACAATCAAGACCTCCATATCTCACCCTACATGCACCTATAATTGAGTGTTGCGAATGCACAAAGTGTTAATTATTGTTAGTTTAGTTGCTCCAGAAGATAGAATAAAAGTTCATCTTTTCCTTTCATGAGCCATCAATGAATAGGTCCATCATCTGAGAAAGAGATTTAGATCATATTCTTGTTTATGAGTTTTTCTTTCTGAATTTTGAAATTGTGGAGAGTGTTATCTTTGAAGTGTGAAAACAGAGTGTTGATTTTCGAATGTCTCTTCTTTATGCTATACTCATCATACATAGATAAACTACCTATTATCGACACATATAGTACGTCAACTCTACTGATTACGAATCCCATATTGACATATAAATGAGTCCAATATACTAAGTATATATTTACACCAACATTTCGGTGCCGTTGTCGGGGAGTTCTAAACGGTAATAGGTAGCATTTGAATTAGACTGCTTTAATGATTTTGGATTGGTTTTATGGACAACCTAAGGGCGGAGAAAAGACGGTAAGACATGAGGGAAGAGCCCACGCATCCACTTTAGTGGGGTTGCTCCAAAATCAGGTTGTTCTCTCCCTTTTACGCAGAAGTGTGTTTCTCCTTATTTTATGAAAAAGTGTGTTTTTATTTATGAAAATTTAGTTTTTATTTATGATGAGCTAACTTGTGCAAACTGATAACTTGGTGACAACAGGGTCCCATTGACACAAGGATTTCAAGTTTGGTGTGTTTTATTTTTACAAACAGTTTTAATTTCTTAGTTTTAAAATTCAAATCTTTGATGATAAATCATTTTTGGGGTGCTGTAAGAATCTTCTTTTTCAATATGGTTTAACTATGAGTATAATATTGGAACAACTCACTCAAATCCTTGCAAAGGTCGGGATCTCCTCTTCTCACAAAGAGGAGATATTGACAGCAGTCGAGGGCTTAATTACTCATCCAACAAAGAACGAGGCATCAACATTCGAGGGATTCTGCACATTTAATGAAGAACAATTATGAGAGCAGGAGGTCGAGGAAGACAACAAGGAGTTGCAACATGATCTGAAGGAGGGAAATCGCGCCTACAAAATCCTTATTGAATGAATGTTTCAAGTGAGTACGAGGTTAGATTCATTTAGTTTTTCTTTTTATTTTGTTAATTTACAGTTTCAATAGTTAATTTCACACGTTTATGTATATTTTCAATTGTCATTTGTGAAATTGAAAGAGGACATATTCTTGTTATTGTTGTGTGTATGGTTACAGTGGACATTTGACTACACGTAATTAATTTCTAACCTCTAATTAGAGTAGAGTAGGTTCAAAGGAATAAAACATATCAGTGTTAGTTTTGAATAAGTATGCTCTCCTCCCGTGCTTTGTGAGATCTGGAGGATCAAAAAGTAGGATGTCTATGAATGTTTTCAGGAAGAATAACAATGTAAAAAATTGCTTTATTTTTTTTAGATCTCCATTTGCTAATAAATTTATTTTCTTTAATTTCATTTGAATTTGAATTGTTTTTTTATTTTCCTTCAAAATTTAAGAATAATACAATTAAAAAAAAGAGACAAAACACCAAATTTTTTTAAGTTAAATTAGGATTCTTTTAATTTTAATTTTATATGAATAAAAATAAGTTTTTTTTTTTTCAAATATATATTATAATAATAAAAAATTGTAATAATAATAATTTTAGCTTTGTGTTTTAATTTAATATAGGAATATATATATATATATATATAACCAAAAAAAATAAAAAATTAATGGTCTAATGGTCTAATGCAGAGTGGTCGATCTAACACGTAGAACCATGGCTACCGCATCCTTCACCTTACCAACAAATAAAATATGTGCATTGCTTCATAATACATAAAGGATTTTATCCATGCATGTATTTCTTGTGTAAATGGTTTGACATATAAGACATTGTGGTTGCAAGAATCTCCATGTGAAGATATAACACATAAAAGATTTGACATATAAGACATTGTGGTTGCAAGATTCTCCATGTGAAGATATAACTGGTATATTGTATGATCTATTTGATTATTTTGAGGAGTTAAGTGAGCAAGGTGAGCGAGGTGGTAGAGTGTTTGTCCAATGTTATCAAGGTGTATCCCACTCAACTTCATCGGTTATTGCTTATCTAATGTGGTGGAAAGGTCAGAGCTTCGAAGATGCTTTTCAGTATGTAAAATATGCATGGGGTATCACAAATCCAAATATGGGTTTCACATGCCAGTTATTGTAGTGTCAAAAGAGGGTGCATGCAGCTCCATTGAGTCCAAACCCTATGCTAAGATTGTATAGAATGGCCCCACATTCACCATACGATCTGTTACATTTAGTTCCAAAGATTTTAAGTAATCCTTCACCAGCTGCATTGGATTCCAGAGGTGCATTTATTGCTCATGTGCCTTCTGCAATATATGTGTGGATTAGATGAATTTGTGAGCACATGATGGCTTCAACAGCAAAGGCTTCCGCTCCCCCCAGCTAATTAATTCATGCCCAGGCCTGCACACATTTTTTTCCCAGATTCAGTAAGAAAGCATAAAAGACGAGAGTGATCAGTAAGCATAAAAAACGAGATGGATTTAAGACAGTTGAATCATTGAAACACCAATATGTTTTTGTTCCTGAAAAATGTGAAGGATGTATATCTCATGCACATTGGAAGATAATGACATCAAATCTGCCATTGTTTTTGTTTCTACCTGCAGGACTTGCCATCTACTTAGTTTATTGTTGGATGAACTTGGTATTGCATTCTCTCAAATCACAACCTTCGAGGCTTGCTACTCTTCAACGTTTCAAATCTGGGCAGGTTCCAGTTTTGTTAGCAACTGACATAGCAAGTCGTGGTCTTGACATCCCATCCCATAAAGAAATAAGCGTAAATCCTTCTTCATATCGAAAACGATCCGAGCATTCTGGCGTCAATCCTTTTATCTCAGATAAGTACCAGGGCTCAATAAGAGGAATGAAATCGTGTGTCCTATCTGCGGTAGAGGTCAATATTTGAATCATGTGCATTTGATGTGAAACAAACCAAAATGGAGATCTTTGCCATACACATATTTAGTTGTGGCTTTAACTGTTCCATCTTTTCATGCAACCATAACGCGAGATCTTTTGGATCCCAATCCCATGAAATCACAATTCATCCGCCCCTTTTCGTAACCTATGGTATAGATTAGATTTGGTTTTCACACGCATTTTGCTAACACTTTCACATATCTAATACTGGTAGTGGTGGAATAACACGTTTTGTGGAAAGTAACCGTGTTCCGTGTTTTTTGTTGCCATTAGGATCATGCTCTCAATGGAGAAATAAACTACAGTCTTAACCACTGGGGAATTGGATAACAATATATTAGCAGAGCTCTTCAGAGGTTATGTATCGACCAACCAATTAGTTCAAACTCTCCCCTTCAGCGATCAATGAAGGTAGATACCGGTTGCGGTATTCGACTTCGCATCAACAATGAGTTCAAGTTGTTACCTTACAAGAATATCCCCAAACTCATTCCAAGTTGACAACATAAGAGATAGGGGCGTTCACTAAATGCCTACACATCACAACCGGACTGGTACCAACTAACTAGTTGTTGATCGATTGAATGCTATCTTTCTGTCTCTCTCTTGTCATATATCTCTTGCTCTCCCTCTCCATATGAAGTGAAGAACTTGGTTTTCTTTCTTTCTCATTGCCCCCATGTGACCACTATGAAAAAATGTTTTGATTGCATTGTAATTTGTCTAAAGTAATTCTTTTGAAAATCTAGGTACAACATAAATTGAATTTAGTATAATTGCCCATGTTTGGTATTACAACTTTTTTTGTGACAATTGTATAATAAGGTTTTGTTTGTAATCTTCTTTTAGTAGGTTGGCATAATTTGTATTATTATTGTTATTATTATTATTATTATTAGATAGTTAATATATATATATATATTAAAAAAGAAACAAAAACAAAACAATTAAAAAAAGTCATAAAAAGAAAATTTTAGGTCAAACATAAAATAAAATCATAAAAAGAAAAAAAATTGTAAAAAGAAAAAAAAAAAACTTTAGCAAATGGACATTTCAATAATTCTTGAAAACTATATCGAGGTAATGCTTTTACATTTACGCTAACTTGATTCCTTGAGTCACTTCAACAACAATCGACGATGGAACTTGCACACAAAGGGAAACAAATAAAACACACTTTAAAATTTGATTTGCTTGCATTTGTACTCATTCCTACATTTTATATTTTTCGAAGCTCTCATAGTTTTCATGTAGGATTAGTACTAAGCCTTTATAGGTTCGAAGACGATCCAATATCATGACGTTTTTCGCTACACCACCATATTTCATAAAACCAATTACGCCATGACAAGATCATTTACCTTTCTCCTTCCAAGATTATTCGTCATCCATGTTGGAGTCCACTATTCCATTTCCTTATCTGTCATGACTTCACACACGCCTATCTTTCTAAATCGCATACATCTCTTTCTTATTTTCAATTCATATTTTTTCCTTACGAATAAAACCATTCAGTTCCTTTCCATGACTACATTGCCTTGTTTTCCTTGCCATACAAACTTGTTGCTACTGATATCTTTTTGTCTATAGTCCTACCAATCATTTTGTATGAACTCACATTGACTGCTGTGGGATTCCTTAAGGCCCATCTTTCAACAAGTCTTGCCCCATCGACCTCAACACCTTATATAGGATAGAGACTAGAGTCCTTTTGAGTACCTAGAGGCTTGCATGCCTTAATGGAAAGTTCTCTCACTGATAATCATGGGAATACATAAATATCCCTTGATTGTTAGATCTTGCAAGTGGCTCGACATCAACTCATTCATCTGCACTTCGCAAGATGTACTTAGGTACCTTGGCACTCATTGACATCAATGGTGAGTTTGCCTCGCATTGGTTAACGAAACTCATCAATGGTCGATAATCCAATGACTTTTTTCATGCTCGACATCGACACATTCATTTGCATGAACATAATTGTACCATCGGGTTTAGCAGCGGGTAAAGACTATACACTTTTCCATGACTCCATCAACAGTTGTAGCAATATTTTTCCATCCATATGAGAGTACCACAGTTCCACTTTCATACTTCTTCTTTTCCATGATTCATCAGCAACAGTTCAGATTCCTCCACTTCACATTCTCTGATCCAACAGTTACAACAGTCGCAACTACATCAACAATCACCTTTCACATGATCTTGCAATAGTGACATCTTCCATGCTCCAACAACTGCATCATCCATATTCCTATTGCATAGTTCATCAACATTTTGGGTAAGTGGAGGTATGCTATTTTCTAAACTTTAATCATATAATTCCTCAACTACTAGCAATGAATAATTTGGAAAAATCCCTCACCATGCTCCATTTCCTTTTCAATTCTATGAATCATGCCACGTTGCATGAGGAAACACAACCAATTCAGTTGTGGGGGAACTATATTCGCTATCATCACTCCATTTTTCCACTACCATTATTCCATTTTTCGTCTCATTTACCATTTACCAACATTTATTTTTTCTTCCAACGATACTTTGTTGCACTTTTCTTCATAAGAATTGATATACATATTGGCATGATTCACAAATATGAAAAAGGGATTTCTTATACTCAATGATGTTTACTTATGCACATTGATAGCTTATCGTTTCCAGTAAGTATATGGGTAAATTATTATCATAACAACAAGAGAACAAATAATGAAATAAATGTTATTAACACAAGAACTAACATTATTTATATTCATGGTTGTCACACAAGAACCAACCATAAGAAAATTTCAGTTGTTACTCATGTCATTCCCATCCTGGAAACATTCATTGTCATCACTCAAAGCTGAAATTCAGATGCCAAAATTTCTTGAGAAGATCCATGCACAGTTGCATGCGGACATGCAACAAGTTCAGTTGGGGGGTATGTTAGGACTCATAAATGTTGTATTTTCATCCACCTTTCCCTTCATCATTATTCACATTTCATCGCCCCATTAACCTTTCATGATATAATTTTCATAAATATATTTGGGTTTCACCTTATTATTTTCCACTTTATTCATTTTTTTTTTTTAATATGTCTAGAGGAATCCGCAACTAGTTGGGCACGTGCTCGCGTTACACGTGGCCGTGTTATCCAATTGCTACCACTATAACCTCCAGGTGTGCCCACGAGGCCCCATACGTGGCACACATTGTAAGTCGGGGGGAGTTGAACTTGAAACCTCATGGAACTTCATTTTCACGACACTTGCCAATTGAGCTGCCCCCCGGGGGGGCTCCACTTTATTCATTTTAGAATTAAAAGAGAATTTGTGATTAAATATTATAAAATAGACATGTTTTCATATATATCTCAAAAATGTGTGAGCTTTGTAATGTGTAGGAATATGTGAAGGATTAATTCAAAAATACTTCTCGAATACTTCCTCCACCATTTCAAGATTTGAGGATATAATTGAAGCCTATTTCAAGGAGGAGATCATGGGGAATGGATAACATATCTTATCCAATATATATGAGAGATATGTGTGAGGATTTTAAGGGATCATATTTTGTAATAATAGGAAATTGGTTGAGAGAAAAGTGGATCTGTAATTATGAGATGCTTATCTTCTTTTCAAATCTCTCATGTATAAAAGAGAGTACTCTCTCTTCGTGAGGGGGGGAGTTGTTATGATGCATATTGGATTCATGAAGATACTCTTTTTGTAAAACTACTTGTTGAAGATTAACGCAAGTTTGAATTCAATGATCTTGTGTGTCTTTTAGAAGTTAGCATCTACTGATCTAAAATATTCCATGTTGGCATTGGCAAGGGCCACCGATCTAGCTTTGTAAGCTCATTGTAAATTATTAGTGTAGATTTTCATTTCATGTACCTGTTATTTTGATTTCATATTATTTTGTTTTGATTTCACTATTAGAATTTGTTGCAAAGTGTGGCAGTGTAGGAACAGTTGGATCTCCATCTTTCACTGTACATGAGCCTTAATGGAGAATCCCACTACACTTAGCTTTCTTTTCTAAAATTGATTAGGTTACACCTTGCTAACACATGCACAATAAAGACCTCCATCTGTCACCCTACATGTGCCTATAATGGAGTGTTTCGAATGCACAAAGTATCAATTATTGTTAGTTTAGTTGCTCCAGGAGATAGAATCAAAGTTCATATTTTCCTTTCATGAGCCATCAATGAACAGGTCAATCCCCTGAGCAAGAGATTTAGATCATATGATTGTTTATGAGTTTTTCTTTCTGAATTTTGAAATGTGTGGAAAGTGTTATCTTTGAAGTGTGAAAACAAAGTGTTGAGTTTCGAATGTCTCTTCTTTATGTTGTACTCATCAGACGTAGATAAACTACCTGTTGATTTTTTCTTTCTGAATTTTGAAATGTGTGGAGAGTGTTATATTTGAAGTGTGAAAATAGAGTGTTGAGTTTTGAATGTCTCTTCTTTATGCTATACTCATCAAACGTAGATAAACTACCTATTGTCGGCAATATAGTGCATCAACTCTACTAATTATGAATCTCAGATTGACATATAAATGAGTGCAATATACTAAGAATATATTTACACCAACACTCGCGCCCACAGCCTTAACCAAATCTTGGCTAAGAGTAGAGCTTATAGCCTAAGATTCATCACGGGGTCCATATGACCAGGGTATAGGAACCCTATGCTAAGTCTGAAAGTAGCTAACTCTTGATGACTTTGGAGCTTCAGGATCTCAAAGCCCTGGGATGTCAAAATTCATAAATGTCAAAAATACAATAATGTTGGAGTCGCGAAAGGTTGTGAGTCGTTGATCTGGGGAGTCCATTGGGGCCCCTCCTTGATCGTTTGATCTTCTAGTGGAAGTTTTCACGTATGGTACTTTGACGAAGTTCCACTTCAGGAGGATGGATATGCTATAGCATTAAACTCCCTGAACGTTGAATCCCCGAAGTGACAAGAGTCGTATATCTATGGGTCTACATGTCTGGATCTCGACTGTGAGATCTGAGGGATGTTAGAACATTTTCAGTCCAGAGTGACGTGGCGTAGTGATGTCACCCAGGGTGACGTGGACCCATGATAGACATTTCACATGTCACCTGGATTCGTGCATATCACATATGCTATATACTTATTGGAATGTGACGCGTGTCAAGCCTCGATGAGGGTGCATGTCTCCCCTGGGCCCTTCTACATGTCAACTCGTGGTACGTGCCTGCCTATCCAAAGGGGTTGATGAAGTTACTGGGACTCCAAGAGTCCGAGACTTGAGGACTCCGGAGGGTATGGGGTGTAGTATGGTAGAGAGACCGAAAGGCCTGAAGGCCAGAGCCATGTGGAAATATTACAGGACTTTGGAAGTTTGAAACTTTGGGTGGTCTCGTGCGTAGATAGCAAAGAGGCGTGAAGCACCGAATTCCCCCACAACTGATATATGAAAGAGATTAAGTCCAGTCATGGAATCATACAGTGGATGGTCTTCCACTGTGAAGGAGGGAACTTAGAAACAACATGTGTGAGGTGGATCCACATGGGCGCCACGTGGCCCTCAACCAATGAATGCTCGAAGAACTTTGGGAAGTCATAACTTGCAACCTAAAGCTTGGATTTGAGCCTGGTAGCATTCAATAGAACACTACAGGTGAGTAGAAGAGGATAAATACCTCAGACAAAGGATCTGAGATGTAAAGGAGAGCGATATTTTGATTCCCCATCCCTAGGAAAGTTACTCAGGGGTTGGGTGTGTTACAAAAGTGCAAAAAAAACTGAATAGCAATCTTTGATCATTAAACCATGGGTGGAAGAAGCCATCCTCCTCCCCTTGTCTTAGAGGTTGATACCTTCTATTCCCTCATATACTCCATTGGGAAATCTATTAAAGATGAAACTTCATGATTTGTGAAAAATCTAGATGAAATTACAAATGTCCCAGTGTGTTCTTCACAATCCCATACCATGGATTTGAAACTAGCTTCTCAAGGATTGATAGGAGAGTTCACCAGGATATACCCCTCTCTAAGAGAAACATGCATCTGTATTTGCAAGAGTTGTAAGACATTAATCAAGGGGAAAATCACCCACTTCTTATGTGTGAGAGGATTTTACACTTTTCTTTTTGAAACTAAGGAGGAATGTGATCTTATTTTCAAAAGTGGCCCTTATTTCCTTAGATCCAGAGGTATGTACATGTTGACAGATGGAAAAGTTATCTCTTGCAAAAAGGGATAACTGCTCGATTACAAGCCCCAATTAGACTTGTTTTTCATTTGTGATGGTATTTTCCAACCTATATGTGGGCTCGGTTTGCCACTCAAGATATTTTCTCTTTGGAAAAGAGACCTAATTGAGAGAAAAAGCTAATTAAAAATGTAGATAAGAATTATTAACTCTCAAGACTTAGAAGAAATTCTTAGTCTCAAGTAGTCTTAAATCACAATAACTATTGTCACTAGAAATAGATAACAATAGTTATATCTACACTATATTGATAGTCAAAGAGACAATTTGATAGTCTTGAAAAACAAGGAAATATGAAACAATAGTCTCATAGGTTATTTCCCACATGATGTTTACTCATCCACAACATGCAAGCAATTATCTTACCATATATGGATGTTATCTATGTATGACTAACAAGAAATAAATATCAAATAGAGGGAAGGATTATAAATGATAAGCCACTTAGAAGGAATTCACAAGAGACTCGTCATCTGATAAAGCACAAAAATCAATTATCATAAATCACAAAAATAATATTCAATAGTAATGAAGCTTTCTTAATTGATATTTAGTTAGTTGACACATATTTAATCATAAAAGAAACTTTACATAACATTTGAGTGAAAAAATTAGCAATTGTTTAACAAAAATGCAACATCATCAATCCCACTTTACTCAACATAATATTCCGATAAACTAGAGTTTCAAAAGGTTTAATTAGAACTAATAGAAATAATGAGATTCAATGTAAGCTTAAAAAACTTCAAAATAAAGCAGGGATATAAATATAATATGAATAAAAATACCCAAACAATATCCAATCATTATTTTCCTTTGTTTAGAAAACTTCTAAAGCAAAAGGAAATAGAAATTTTCCTCTCTGCTCTCGAAATTCCTCCTACAACTATAATTTTTTTTAAAAAGTATCAGGATAATGTGAGTTCTCTTTCTCCTGGTCCAGCTCCCTCCCTAAATGATCCAGATTATTTTTGGAATGAAATGAAACCAGAGATATTACAATGAAATACACATAAATATTTCCAGAAACAGAGAAACACAACAATACATTATTTCTATTAATGAAAGAAATGTACAGAGACTGTAAAAATACAAAGTGCAAGACTCACTAGAATGGTGTCAGCTTTATCTATGAGATGAGATGTGACGGCTATGCTCATTCGCAAGAAGATGAGTACAATGAGGCTCAGAAGTCCATTTTACAATAATCATGAATGCCAAAACCCTAGACATCGGAAAACCTAAACCTAGGAGATGAAGCGCCAAAAGTCATGTGGGTCCCGTTGGTGTAAGTTAGTACATCAACTTCCTAGGGTAGTAACTTTTGCATGCGATCTGCGTTTTAGGCATGTGATAGATAGTTGGAAAGGTATTTTCAATAAATACACATTATTTCGTCAAACTCTAACTCTTTCTTTAGTTTGAATGTGGAAATCCCAAAAAATGTTGTTTAGGGCCTCAAAACGGCCCTGGAAGTATAGAAAGATGTACTGAGATGAAAATTGCCAAAATAGGCCAATTGGACTAGATGGGAGGCCACCAATATCCACCTAGATGATGTGTAGGGCTTCAAGATAGCCTCAGAAGTGCAGAACCCATAATTACAAAGAAGTGTCCCCATTATAGAGAGACGTGTTGAACTGAAAGCTGTCAAGATGAGCCAGTTGGAATTTGGAACAGATGGGTGGCCACCAATATCCACTTGGATCACTCAAATTTGAGCAAGTGGTGTCTTTTTAAAACCAATCCTCTTGGATATCTCATGCAAAGAAGTATTTAACTCTGATTTAGTGAAACCTCTCTATGATTTTCAAGCACACAATAGCTAATTGTTGAGTCCTTTAACTCTATGACAGGTGGAAATTTAGTGATGTCAATTGATTCCTTCTCTAATATTTTTCAATGTGGAACCATCCATCAACATAAATTTCATGGAGATGTTTTATTCCTTATTGGATACGATCTAATTTGTGATTATCATGCCATTTTATGGACCGGAGATACATCTTCCATGATCTCTTCTTCTGGAAACTAAGACAAACTACTCTTCCATGATCATGCCATTTTATGGATTAGGCATCCATTCACTCATAATATTTGATACCCATCTTGGTGCACAAGGTATGGAATATATTTGTGAAATTTGGCACTGCTTGGTCCCTTTCCCGTCGTAGTGTGGTCCATTTTGTATATAGGTTGTCATAACTTCTGATAGGGTAGTATTGTTCCTTAATAGAATCCCTAAAGGACTCCCAGGTGAGTGAGACTGTAAATAATGAGGGTTCCTCTATTGCCTTTTTCTCACAGAAAGTCTACCACTAATATTTGACATGGGAGATGGATTTGAGGAGCGAAAAAATAATCTTTTATCTATTCGAAAATTTATGGATAGAAAAATACCCTTCTAGCAAATTCAACCATTTGTTTACAGCATCTGTTTCTATATGACCTTCAAATATAGGAATATCAAAGTTGATTTGTACCTTGAAGGGGGAGGGGCCTTTTCTAAAGGAAGATCTATTGTCTGTTGGTAGTCATCGAAGGATTTGCGCAAAATTATCCATCATCTCATTCCTCTGTTGCGTGAGGGCTTCCTCAAGCAACAGTTTGAAAGTATCTCTTGTCCCATCACCTTTCTTTTCTCTTGCCATGGAAGGTATCTTGGGCGTGTGAGAGCCTTTTTCCTCAAGAGAAACAAACTTGAGACCAAACTCTTTGTAGCCTGACCTCGTATGGGACATGCATTAAGAATGACAAGGAGCAAACCGCTCTGATATCACTGATCCAAATTTTATGAGCATAACGAAATGAATATAGATCTATATTATTAACACATAGATTTAATGAACAATAGCATAGATACAATAAAACTTGGCTTCTATTAATAAAGAAATATGTTGAAACTATAAAATGCAGACATAAACACACTTGCTAGAATGGTGGTGACTTATCTCTGAGAAGAGATGTGTTAGTTGCACTCATTCGCAAGAATATGAGTACAATGGGGATCTGAAATCATTTTTACAATAAAAATGAATGCCAAAACCCTAGACATCCAAAACCTAACCCTAGGAGATGAAGTGCCAAGAGTCATGTGGACCCTATTCGGGTAAGTTGGTACATCAACTTCCCAGGGTTGTAACTTTTCCATACAATCTTCGTTTTAGGCGCACAATATCACGTTGGAAAGGTCTATCCGAGGACTACACATTATGCCATCAAACTCTAACTTTGTGTACATTTTGATTCTAGTGAGCCCTAAAAATGATATTTAGGGCCTCAAAACAACCCTAGAAGTTCAAGACCTGAAAACTAGGAAAAAACTACCAAACTGAAAAACTATCAAGTTGAACCAGTGGGAATAGGTTGGTGGCCACCGATATCCTCCTGGATCATCATGAAAAATCCAACACAATTATGGAAGAAAAGTCTATAGTGAATAATCTGATCATTGTCAATAAGAGTTGAATTCCATTAAGAAGTTTCCCCTAACATGAGGGTAAATGTTGTCTTTAACCAATGATGAATTTATGGGTTGAAAAACAATTTATTGTGATATATTGTTGAGTTCACTCATTTCTATCAATTAACGAAATGGATTGAATTATCGTTTTAGAGTGGTAACATTGGTTTCCTTTGACATGCTTCTAGAGTAACCAAGAGTTCCTTTGATTTTGTTTTAGAGCTCATATTTAGAGGATAGAGTTCATTCATTTTAGTAATTAACGAAATGATGTGACCTATTGTTTAGAAAATATGTAAAATTATTTATAAAACATCCAAAAACCATAAAATGAATATATGTGATTTGCAAAAGAGGTATTCAATGATTCGAGAGTGATAAGGTTGGTTTATCCTTTAACTTGCTTTCATAATTTAGGGATTCTTCTTATTAGATTTTGATCATCAGATTCAGAACACCAACATCTGCCTACCTATTTCGGGGCCTAAGAATGCCTAAAAAAATAGGATCCCTCAAACATTAACACGCAAAAGATAATTCATTAATACCTACAAAACCTAACATAAACCTTAATGTTATGGATACAACTTTTATCAACTTAAAAATCAAAGAATTACTCATTAAATATTATAATTAATTAAGAGTGTAAATAAACAACAATGCAAGATGTATGATGCAAAATGCACCAACCCATCATATAGACATGAATGATGTTATTACAAAAGTTTTGACCTAAAGAGTTCAAGTGTGTGATCGGTTACTACATAAACAATACCAAACAAACCAAGTAGTAAATATTATGAATGTACATGGACATAATATCGTGTTGTTAACATGCAACAAAGTCCTTCACCATCACCCAAAACTATGCATATGTTTGAACGAGATAATCGTAAAGTCCATATTTTCAATAATTTTGACATGTCTAATATGAAACATTAAACTTAAGAATGACTTTTGTATTCAAGACATTTCAACTACTCTCTATTAAGAGGTTGCAATCCTTTGTTGTATAGATAATTAAAATTAAAAACATTGTATATGCGTTCCTCATGTATGACTTAAAAAATAGCTATGTGGAGATTTAAAGAATAGATGTGGGCATAGTATTATTTTCATTAAGAATTAAATTATAAAATAAAAATGTAATAAAATAATAAAATTTATATGATATATAATATAATAGGATATAGTATAATAAGATATTGGTTAATAAAAATGTTATAAAATAATTTCTTATATAATATAATAGGATACTTTATAATAAAATATTGGTTTTATCATTGAATTAGGATAAGTTTTATTATTTGAAAAAATATAAATAATATGAAAAAATAGTAATTATAAATTTTGTGTATTACTTATAAATATAAAATGGTTTAGAGTTTAAAATTATTTAACAATATTATGAAATAATAACAATTTATTTATTCAAAATGATATTAAAAAATCCTTAAAAATAACCTTTACAATCTTGAAATATATATAAATATATAT
>JASDQU010436237.1:1889-23582 GCA_032191745.1 Picea mariana | reverse complement strand
TCATTTTTAATTTTGATATATAAGTTTATAACTAAAAAATAAGTTACTGAAATTTAAATTAATCTATATAATTAGATTTGAATTTAAATTTTGTCAATTCAACTCATGGAGAAGGATAGGGTTGGCGCCATCGCATTGTTTTGGGAAGCTATTAATGTGAGAGATAACATGGACAATGTGTTGAAGGACATTTTTGTGGTGATGAAGCAACATAACAAACCACTGGAAGCCATTGAGGCCATTAAGACCTTCATACATCTTTTCTCCCAGTAAGTGCAGGAATATCTTCATAATGAGCTCATTGATCTCTTTAAGGTATAAACTCAAACAAATATCATATTCATAAGCATTATATAATTACTATATATTATATTCTCCATAGGATTTAATGTCTAGCATTTGTATTGTATGGGCATATTAACCTATTGAAGCAAGTTTTCATAAAGAAATAGAGAACTTGGCTTCTGGTACATAGCATCCACACCATGCTTCCTCTTTTAGTTTTTCCGTGTAACAATGGTTGAAAGAGAATACAGTGGGTTTCAACGGGGTAATTTAGGATGGGTGTATATGAAACAAAGAAGATAAACAAATCACGTCATCACGACGACGATATTATGCTCACCATGAAGGTAGTTTCTATGAGAAATATTATATTAGTGTTGTGGCTGAAGAAGGCGGAGTAAAAGGCGATGGGAAGGGGGTGTAGAAGGCGATGGGAAGATGATGCAGAGGCGATAGACTATGAGAATGAACAAAGGAGTTAATTGATGTCAGATTAGAGTTAATTGATGCCACACTAACATATTTAGTACTTGGTAATATCTTTATGGTAGTATCTCTCATTCTTTAAAATATGATTTAAAAGAAACAAACAAGTTGGCTCGTAGGTAGCGGTGGAGGAAAGACTGCAAGAAAGCTGTGAGTATTTTACGTGATTGTTAGTGATAGACTAGTTGGATACAAGGTCGTATTGGTTGATGGTTTTGGGATATTGACAAGTTTCAGACAAAATTTATTCCTATGTACATGCCTTCCACATAAATATAGTGTAATTGGAAAGAAAAAAATGAGAAAAAATGTTTCTTGCAAGAAAGCGGTGAGTATTTTGCATGACAGTTGGTGATAGACTAGTTGGATACAAGGTGGTATTGGTTGATAGGTTTTTGGATATTGACAAGTTTCAAACAAAATTTATTCCTATGTACATGCCTTCGGCGTAAATATAGTGTAATTGGAAAGAAAAAATGTTTCTTGCAAGAAAGTGGTGAGTATTTTACGTGACAGTTAGTGATAGACTAGTTGGATACAAGGTGGTATTGGTTGATAGTTTTTGGGATATTGACAAGTTTCAGAAAAAAAGTTCTTCCTATGTACATGCCTTCGACATAAATATAGTGTAATTGGAAAGAAAAAATGTTTCTTGATGCTCTAAGTTATGATCCTATTCAAGAATTTAGTTTGAAATATGATATTGGCATGTTAATTTGGTTAGTCAAACCAATGTTATAGGTATCTTGTTGAAGTTAATCAACACTTGAACAAGACACAATAATTAAATTATGCAAGAAAAAAGATAATGAAGAAATGACATGGAACCTCCAAGCAATTCGACGCAATAGTATTGGTCCTAGTTTGTAAATGAGATTATATTTTAGGCATATGATTGATATCAAGGAGTGATACTAACCTTGATGATATTGTAAATCATTTGGAATGTTTGTTGTGTTTGAGTTGAAATGATGCAAAATGGGAATATGTTTGTAAGGTCTATTTAGGCATGCATACTCAATTGATTGGTCATAATTCAAGCATGTTTATTGCAACACAATAGCACATGACCATGAAGTCAAGTGAAGTGAATCATTCTCATGAACAAACAAGATGTGATATAAGTTGTGAAAAACCACACTGGTAGGTACGGGGGTGCTAAAGTGTCCCCCTACTCTAATCAAATTAGATGACTCTTTGATTAAAGTGGGAAGATTTTATTATTCTTAGGGTTTTTGGGACAAATTTATGAGTTAGGGGGCCCCTAACATGTTGATGGACAATGTAGGTGAAAAGATTTCCTAGAGAAATAATGTAGATAATGGTTGACAACCCATGTATCCCGGTAGATGGAGTTTTTTTATTTGGACATCAACTATCAGTTTTTGTAGGTACAAAAGGAAGGAGCAAAAAGTTGAAGGATGAAGCCTATGGTGAAGAAACCCAAATCAAGTTGTATTTTTGTGGCCAAGTAAAGAGAATCCACCCATGATGAAGGGTGAAGAGAAGCGTGAAAATTAGGGAAGAGACTATTGACAATGTTTTTTTTTTTTTTTTAATTATTCACACAACTTTATATTAGCTTGAAAAATTTGTACAATAACTATGCTACTGCTACTGGTCTGCTCGAAGGAAAACTAGACTAGTAACGTAATAGGTATTTGTATATATGGATGACTCTAAGAAACAAAATAAACCATACTGTATAACATAGCATACCATAAACTGACGAGTTATCCTTCCCATCAGAAAATAAACAAGATTAAGTGTTCACTCGGCAACACAGTTCCCAGTCAGATTCCTAGAACCTGTAACACGTTGTCATATCATTCACATGGAGAGAGAGTCCACACACCCGCACTCCTTCTCTTTGATTGTCGAATGGGCCATCCATTCATGCATTGACGAACAAAGACTATTTATATATGTTTGTTCGGACACTCACTTCCTCTATTTTCATTTCCTCCCTTAAGCGTTTCAGTTTATTCCTTTCCCATTGCCTGGGATCTCTCGCATTTCATTCCAATTTCCTCAACAACCATATTTGGAGAAATAGAAACATAAATTAGAAATTCAACTTCAGTCTGCAGAGAGACAGTGGAAAAATGGTGAACAGTTTCATTAATAACTGAGGATCAAGTACAGGAGTAAGCCCCCTCCCTCTGAGGTCGTTGAACCATATTTCTCACCTCTATAGATCCATCGAGAATTCCATCAAATTTTATGAAGACATCCTTAGTTTTGTTCACGTTAAAAGACGAGAATCTTTTTGATTTGATGGAGTCTGGTAACTAAATATTATACTGCTATAAAAGTTATGGATACAATGCTTTTGAGGCATCTTCAACTGATCAATTTATGTTAACTTTGCAGGCTGTTTAATTACAGAATAGGCATCCATTTTCTGTAATCCTAGGACCCAAACAATCTACCCAAGAAAGATGAAATCAATCCAAGATATAATCACATCTCCTTTCGGGTATATTATTTTTTTATTAAGGTTGGTTGTCATTGATGTCAACCCTTGAAGAAAGTCCAGTAGCGAATTTTGGTAGAACAAAGGTTTGGGTAATGGACCCAGGGTTGTTTCATGTATAATAGTATGAGTATTAATATATTTGAAGGTAATACTATTCTATATGGATAGTACATGTCATGCCATTTCTGTTCGTATGTGGAACATCACATAACTCCTCATGCTTTGAGAGTTATGGCCTTACGAAGTTGGAGGACCCTCATATGTTGGCTTGAAGCCCCAAAAGGTCAAAGAAGTCAAAGAGCTTGCAAAGAAGAAATTATTATTTAAATGATAAAGTAAAGTGACAAAGTAAAGAAGGATTATTTGAATAATAAAGTGAAGTGACAGAATCAAAGAAGATCATTTAAATGATAAAGTGAGCCGACAAAGTCAAGGAGGAATATTTAAATGATAAAGTAATGCATAAATTTCTAATTATGGAAAGTGGTTAACCCTAAAAATGAGGAAAATAGGTTAAGTGACCTATAAATGGGCTAAGTGACCTAGAAGATGCTATTTGGAGAGTATAAATAAGAGGCAAGGCTCTCTCATTTGAGATCACACTTGAGAATATTGAATATCTACAGGTGACTAAGGTAACCAAAGGATATCTAAGACGAATTTCAAAGGAAAGGTGAAGAAAAGAAGGCCAGAATTCAAGGGAGGATAAATTCTTTTGATGATGCTTTCTAGGGTATGTTATTTACAGGTCATATCACCATTTTCGCAATAACTTTTTTTCTAGAATGATTCAGACCGTGAAATTGATAGGCCATTGAGGAAACATATCCAAGTATTTGTGGCAAAACAATTCAGCTTGTGGGTCGTTGTATTTTTGGAGTTACACTCCGTGGAAAATAGGGTTTGTGGCTAGTCTTGAAAATAGTTAGATCAACATATTGTTGATTCTTATTGTTTATGCGATTTTGTATATATCTACTTCCATTTATTCAATGATGATGAGGAAGCTCACTCTACTTTGTATATATCTACTTCCATTTCTAAAATCCAAATTTAAGAAAGATATATAGTGAAGGATATATATCTTCAACGAATGTTATTACATCCATGGCCATAACATAGGAAGTTATGGTTCATAGAATATTAAATCTAAAGTATTTTTAAGAATATGATAATATTAATGCTTCATGAGTATTGTGTCTCTTCATAATTAATTAGCAATTTCTTGATGCTAATATAGTGTAAATTAGCATTAATATAGATGAAGTTTAACATCTTTGATAATTAATTGTCACTAGTTTTATTTAGGCCGCTTAGATGGAATATTAAGTATGGGGAAAACGGTGAACAATTTCATTAACAACTGAAGATAAGATAAAGTACATGAGTAAGCCCCCTCTCTCTGAGGTTGTTGAACCATATTTATCTCCTCTCCAGATCCATTGAGAATTCCATCAAATTTTATGAAGACATCCTCGGTTTTGTTCACGTTAAAAGACCTAAATCTTTTGGATTTGATGGAGCTTGGTAACTAAATCTTCTACTCCTGTAAAATTTATGTGTACAATTATTTTGAGGCATCTTCAACTGATCAGTTTATGTTAACTTTCTAGGGTGTTTAATTATGGAATAGGCATCCATCTTCTACAATCCAAGGACCCAAACAATCTACCCAACAAAGCTGAAATCGATCCAAGAGATAATCACATCTCCTTTCATGTATATTATTAAATATTTACAGAGTCATCACCAAATTATTGTAGTGAAAATATTATACAAACCTGAGCCTTTCCATTGTTATCCTTGGAATTGCAGTGCGAAGATGTGCAGGCCGCAGAGAGAAAGTTGCAAGAAATGAACATTAAATATGTAAAACGAATTGTGGAGGAAGGAGGGATCTATGTGGATCAACTATTCATTCATGACCCCGATGGATATATGGTTGAGGTATGAAATTGTGAGAATCTTCCAATGGAGCCGATCATGGCCAGGAGATTGCCTTCTCATATTCAAATTCAAAAGAAAAGGGTACAAGGGAAACCTGGATCCACAGTTGTGGAGCATATACTTGTTGCGAGTGCAAGCCCGTCATAATGAACAGATTTCTCTCCACTGTTGATATATTATTAACTTCAATGGTGGATTAGTTTTACTTGCGAGTGTAAGCCCAACAAAACAGGACATTGCTCTCGAGTATTAACTTCAATGGTGGACTAGTTTTACTATTCACGATACTTTTCAAAATAGTTGGATCAACATATTGTTGATTCTTGTTTCTTATGCAATTTTGTATATATCTACTTCCATTTCTTCAATGATGATGAGGAAGCTCACTCTACTTTGTATATATCTACTTCCATTTCTAAAAACCAAATTTAAGAAGGATATATAGTGAAGGATATATATCTTCAACGAATGTTATTACTTCCATGGCCATAACATAGGAAGTTATGATTCATAGAATATTAAATCTAGAGTATTGTTAAGAATATGATAATATTAATGCTTCATGAGTAATGTGGCTCTTCATAATTACTATTAATTCAAAATTCATAATTAATTATCAATTTATTGATGTTAATATAGTGTAAATTAGCATTAATATAGATGAAGTTTAACATTTTTGATAATTAACTCTCACTAGTTTTATTTAGGCCGCTCAAATTGAATATTAAGTATGGGAAAAATGTGAACAGTTTCATTAACAGTCGAGGATCGAGTACAGGAGTTAGCCCCCTCCCTTTGAGGTCGTTGAACCATATTTCTCTCCTCTATAGATCCATCGAGAATTCCATCAAATTTTACGAAGACATCCTCGGTTTTGTTCGCGTTAAAAGGCCTGAATATTTTGGATTTGATGGAGCCTGGTAACTACATCTTCTACATCTATAAAATTTATGCGTACAATGCTTTTGAGGCATCTTCAACTGATCAATTTCTGTTAACTTTGCAGGCTGTTTAATTTTGGAATAGGCATCCATCTTCTGCAATCCTAGGACCCAAACAATCTACCCAAGAAAGATGAAATTGATCCAAGAGATAATCACATCTCCTTTCATGTATATTATTAAATCTTTACAGAGTCATCACCAAATTGTTGTAGTAAAAATATTATACTAACTCGAGCCTTTCCATTGTTATCCTTGGAATTGCAATGCGAAGATGTGTAGGGAACAGAGAGAAAGTTGCAAGAAATTAACATCAAATATGTAAAACAAATTGTGGAGGAAGGAGGGATCTACATGGATCAATTATTCATCCATGACCTCGATGGATATATGGTTGAGGTATGCAATAGTGAGAATCTTCCAATGGAGCCGATCATGGCCAGGAGATTGCCTTCTCATATTCAAATTCAAAAGAAAAATCTACAAGGGAAACCTGGATCCACAGTTGTGGAGCAGATACTTGTTGCGAGTGCAAGCCCAACAAAACGATAGATTGATCTCCAGCGTTGATATATTATTAACTTCAATGGTGTATTAGTTTTACTTGCGAGTGTAAGCCCAACAAAACAAGAGATTTCTCTCGAGTATTAACTTCAATGGTGGATTAGTTTTACAATTCACGATACTTTTCAGAATAATTGGATCAACATATTGTTGATTCTTGTTAATTATGCGATTTTGTATATATCTACTTCCATTTCTTCAATGATGATGAGGAAGCTCACTCTACTTTGTATATATCTACTTCCATTTCTAAAAAACAAATTTGATAAGGATATATATCTTCAACAAATGTTATTACTTCCATGGCCATAACATAGGAAGTTATGGTTCATAGAATATTAAATCTAGGGTATTGTTAAGAATATGATAATATTAATGCTTCATGAGTAATGTGGATCTTCATAATTACTATTAATTCAAAATTCATAATTAATTAGCAATGTATCGATATTAATATACTATAAATTAGCATTAATATAGATGAAGTTTAACATCTTTGATAATTAATTCTCACTAGTTTTATTTAGGCCGCTCAGATTGAATATTAAGTATAGGAAAAATGGTGAACAATTTCATTAACAATCGAGGATCGAGTACAAGAGTAAGCCCCCTCCCTCTGAGGTCGTTGAAACCATATTTCTCTCCTTTTCAGATCCATCAAGAATTCCATCAAATTTTATGAAGACATCCTCGGTTTTGTTCGCATTAAAAGATCTGAATCTTTTGGATTTGATGGAGCTTGGTAGCTAAATCTTCTACTACTATAAAATTTATGCTTACAATGCTTTTGAGGCATCTTCAACTGATCAATTTATGTTATCTTTGCAGGCTGTTTAATTACGTAATAGGCATCCATCTTCTGCAATCCCAGGACCCAAACAATCTACCCAAGAAAGTTGAAATCGATCCAAGAGATAATCACATCTCCTTTCAGGTATATTATTAAATCTTTACTGTGTCATCACTAAAATGTTGTAGTCAAAATATTATACTAACCCGAGCCTTTCCATTGTTATCCTTGGAATTGCAGTGTGAAGATGTGTAGGCCGTGGAGAGAAAGTTGCAAGAAATGAATATCAAATATGTAAAACAAATTGTGGAGGAAGGAGGGATCTAAGTGGATTAGCAATTCATCCATGACCCCGATGGATATATGGTTGAGGTCTGTAATTGTGAGAATCTGCCAATGGAGTTGATCATGGCCGGGAGATCGCCTTCTCATATTCAAATTCAAAAGAAAAAGGTACAAGGGCAACCTGGATCCACAATTGTGGAGCAAATACTTGTTGCGAGTGCAAGGCTAGCAGAAGGACAGATTTCTCTCCAGAGTTGATATATTATTAACTTTAATGGTGGATTAGTTTTACTTGCAAGTGTAATCCCAAGAAAAAAGGAGAATTAACTTCAATAATGGACTAGGTTTACTATTCACGATACTTTTCAAAATAGTTGGATCAACATATTGTTGATTCTTGTTGCTTATGCGATTTTGTATATATCTACTTCCATTTCTTCAATGATGATGAGGAAACTCACTCTACTTTGTATATATCTACTTCCATGGTGGAGTAGATACTTGTTGCGAGTGAGGCTAGCAGAACAACATATTTCTCTCCAGTGTTGATATATTATTAACTTCAATGGTGAATTAGTTTTACTTGTGAGTGTAATCCCAACAAAAAAGGAGATTGCTCTCGAGTATTAACTTCAATAATGGACTAGTTTTACTATTCACGATACTTTTCAAAATAGTTGGATCAACATATTGTTGATTCTTGTTGCTTATGTGATTTTGTATATATCTACTTCCATTTCTTCAATGATGATGAGGAAGCTCACTCTACTTTGTATATATCTACTTCCATTTCTAAAAGCCAAATTTAAGAAGGATATATAGTGAAGGATATATATCTTCAACGAATGTTATTACTTCCATGGCCATAACATAGGAATTTATGGTTCATAGGATATTAAATCTAGAGTATTGTTAAGAATATGATAATATTAATGCTTCATGAGTAATGTGGCTCTTCATAATTACTATTAATTCAAAATTCATAATTAATTAGAAATTTGTCGATGTTAATATAGTGTAAATTAACATTAATATAGATGAAGTTTAACATCTTTGATAATTAATTCTCACTAGTTTTATTTAGGCCGCTCAGATTGAATATTAAGTATGGGCAACTGACATGGTAGTCCGTCAGTTGCCTAGTGGACTGCCATATCACATGCTTTGTCAGTTGCATAGTCAATGCTAGCACATGACCGTACTGGCACACGTCACCATCGGATCCTACCACCTATTATCCAAGTCACTTCCATCCTATCATCTATGGTGCCATGCGACAAGCTGTCACTGGGCCATGTCATCGTACATACTACCATGTGTCAATGTGTACCGTCAAGTCACCTGCCACATTAGCGCCCGAAAATGCTAAATCCTCTTGACACGTGGCAGTGTTTAGTGCTGCCACATCAACATGTTGACATCAATAGTATCAATTGTTGACTTTGGCCTTTGACTTTTTTGTTGTTTGGAGAAAACTTTAGAACGCAATAGCTTCGCCATACGGAGTCAATTTTTGAAAAATAATATACTATTGGAATCAACATGAAGAGCACTACGTGATGGCACTAGTTTCATTTGAATCGAATAACTTTGAATTTTTGGCCCTTTTGATCCATTTTAGATCACATAGGGAGTGCAGTAGATAGGAAAAACACCTTGGGGTGTTTCTTCAACTTGGTATTATAAGTGATTACTTGGTTTAGTAGGAAGCATATTTTTGTAACACTCAGTTCAATAGGCACATAGTACATGGAAGTGAGTATAGATAGTTGTGAAGCCAGTTGACTTTGCAAATTGCTTACAGGTTTATTTGATCAGGAGTTGGAGCCTATAGTGATATACCATGATAATCAGAGTTGTATCAAACTCTCAAAGAAGATAGTATTACATGACAGGTCCAAGCATATACAGATCAAATACCACTTCATTCGAGATAGGATCTAGAAGGGAGCAAGGAAGATTCAATATATTTCTACATATGAGTGGGTTGTCGATATTCTGACCAAACCATTGGTTAAAGGGAAGTTTGTGTTCTTCAGAGACAAACTTGGAGTGGTGCAGAATACCTTCTTCGCTAAGAGTGAGTGTTGATGTTTGTAGCATCATACATGTATTTTCGCATAGGTCTAAGTGTCTAGACATATGGAAATCGTCGAAATCCTTCTACCTTGAGACTTTAATTTAATTAAAGGAATTATTGAAGTAAAATGTTTGTATTAATTAGTTGAGTTTTATTTAAAGAAATTATTTAATTACCATTAGTGAATTAAATAATATTCATTGATCTCACGTGAGGTGAGAAGTAATCTCAATCGTCAATCACTTTAGAGATTAATGCTAGGTCATAAGTCAAGATTATAAAATAAAGGCTATCGTGAAGGAGAAAGAAACTTGACATATTGATACTGAACAAAGAAGGACTTTTTCTTAGAGCATTGGATCATGAAGGAATGTGATTCAAAGAAATCTTGGATAGGTGGAGAAGGAATTCCATCTAGAGATAAGGTCAGGGAGAAGACATAATAGAGGCAGTTGCAAGTGGGTTTCAGTTGATAGAAGTCACAATAGTAGGATCACGTTGTACGGAGTTTCGTATAGTATTTGAGTGCATATCCATGAGTGTAACATCCCTAAGCTTAATTATGGAACATTACTATGCATAATACACTTAAAAATCAAAATTTTCTTTGCTAATTCATTTTATTTTATTTTTTTAAGTAAAAAAGGGGGGATCTTGTTATATTAGAGTTGCATGTTTACAGAGTCTTGTTGAAGTGCCAGCTGTCTCGCCTACAAAAAGGAAACTAAGACAGCTGGCCTTATGATGCCACTTGTTTTCAAACAAGCAAAATATTACCAGGTTGTCGTCCTGCCCGGAGGAAACCAGGACGCATGGCCACATTAGATTCAGTCCATTCTTTAACTTCCTACAGATAGCATAGCTATCATCTAAGTGAACTAAAGTTCTGGTTTGAAACAAAAGAAAATTGCTTACTATGAACATTCACAGGACCTTTTAACTAGTAGTCTTGTCAGCTTCACCCTTCTTGTGCCATCCGGCTGGAATCACGTAGGCTTGCACGCACGTAGGGCACTATCGGCATGGGGATGTTCTGGAGTGAGTTGCGTACATCATGTCAAGGCGATGGATGATTTGAATGGCCTTGAAGATTTGGTCGTCCACCATGCTTTGCATTTCAAAGAGTAGTTCTAGGTAGCCCGGGTTGATGAGTGGAGGTTGTTCCTACCATTCCTTACGAACTAAAGAGAGGAGAGGTGGCCTCTGTGCTTAAGTCTCCTCCGTGCCTTCATTTGCTCTGCTAACTTGGTGTGCTGGCTGCCTGTCCTATTGTACCGCTTCCTCTGGAGGTGCTCTGCTTGTTGGGTTAGCCTTCTCATCTGCATTGTCCGGAAACTCTTCCTTGACATAGAAAATTGTGAAATCCTCTGCCCAGTCATCTTCCCTGCAACTGTGTGAGATTCTTGGAGCTGGAAGCTTGGCCTCGCTCTCGAAATCAATGGGGGTAATTTCAATTGTCCAGGACAGTGAAAAGGAGATGTTCTGGATAATCCTGGATGGGTTCATCCGAAACAATCTCCTCCACGTATGCCATGGGAGGCATTCCAGGTCTCCCATGCTTCCTGGTTCTCTGAGTGGATGCAAGAGCCAACGCTTTTTTTAACCTTTTCTGCCACTTCCTGCAAGAGTCGTAAGTATACCACGCCGTGCCTCTGCGAGGCCATCCTCATGCTCTTGGCATGTGGAGGAGTTGAGCTATGGTTGAAATACCGATTGGAAGGTTATCCCTGCTCCAGCACTTCGAAGGTTCAGCTGTTGGCCATTCAATTTGCAAATGCATCGCATAACTGTCCAGGCAACTAATATGGGTGAGGGTGACTGTGACAGCTCTGGCCATTAAGGCTAAATTCTTAGTGCGTTGGTGTGCCATCCTCTTTGCTTGCTTGAGAGGCCTCGTCCACTGGTTATGGCTACACAGGCTCCCTCCCATCTTTAATGGTGAGGAGATGAGAGTCGGTGGCCATTATTTATGGCGCTGCCTGGCTTGTTTCCACTTGTCCTGCTTGCTCGACGTGGCACCCCATTCGGGGGTTGGAGATCATTGTTGGCTAAAGCTTGGCACTGATCTGAGATATCTGAGTCATCAGAGGTGTGGGCTTCCCATTAGAAGTGTTATGTCTCCTTTGCTACTCCTTCATTTGCCAGGCAGTATGCTACCCTGTTTGCGTCTCTTTTCACATGGGAGGGTATGATGTTGAGGTTGGTGCTAAGGAGGCTTTCAAAATCTTCTAGAATCCCTGAGAGTCACCAGCTGGGTGAGATTTTCAATGGATTTTCACCATGGAGGATCTTGGTGATTAACTGAATGACAATTTGTGAGTCCTCCTCCAGGATGAGCTTGTGAAAATATCTATCAATTGTTGCTTGGAGACCTCGCAATAGGCCTGTTAGATCTACCACATTATTTGTTGTTTCCCCCAAGTAACCTGATACTAGACAGAGGATCTCTCCATTGGAGTTTCTGAGTGTGGATCCATATCCCGCTAGTCTCGGGTTCCCTTTGGATGCGCCATCGAAGTTGATCTTTATGAAATCTGTTGGAGGATGGGTCTAGATGGTTGGGCTATTTTGCTAACATTTAGGTGTCTTCATTGTCATTTGATTGATCAGGTTGGGCTGCCAGATTTGGAGTATGCATTGCTCTTCTGGATTGTAGTTTGAGTCCTCTAGTTTCCAAGATTTTCTCATGACTGTTTCCTTGACCATTGAGACTATTTTTTCCCAAGTTATGTCTGGTGTGGAGGCTTTGGAGTGAAATATTCTTTTGTTTCGTTATTTCCATATTTGCCAAAGAATGAATCCTGGGAGAAGTTGCCAGATGTGAGTCGGTAGGGGATTGTTGTAGGTGATCGAGTCCCAGTTTTCAATCGTATCACTGATGTTGCTCCTGTGTTGATTGGATCGATGCATTATTTGAGCTCCTTGGTCCCAAATCCTCTGACTAAAGGGACATCTGTTGAATAGATGTTTTTTGGTTTCCTCTTGCTGGTGGCATAAGATGCATATTGAGGGACCTATGAAGCCTCTTTTCCTGAGGTTGTCCTAGGTTAGGACTCTGTTGTGTGCAACGAGCTAGAGGAAGGTGGACACCTTGGGCCAAAGTGCAGGGTTCCCACTGATGTTGCTCCTGTGTTGATTGGATCGATGCATTATTTGAGCTCCTTGGTCCCAAATCCTCTGACTAAAGGGACATCTGTTGAATAGATGTTTTTTGGTTTCCTCTTGCTGGTGGCATAAGATGCATATTGAGGGACCTATGAAGCCTCTTTTCCTGAGGTTGTCCTAGGTTAGGACTCTGTTGTGTGCAACGAGCTAGAGGAAGGTGGACACCTTGGGCCAAAGTGCAGGGTTCCAAACCCTGTTCCATATGTTTTCCTTATTCTGATTCTGGTAGTTGCCTTGTAGATAGTAGGCTTCCTTGACTGAAAAATTGTCGGTTGTGGAATTCCCCCATCTAAGGATATCCAGGCCTTCTCTGTTGGGGATTTTATGATGACTAGCATAGTGCTTCCAGGCTTGCAGGTTTAAGTTCTCTAGGACCCCTAGATCCTGATTAGAGGCTTTCCAATGGCGCCATCGCATTCCCTGTTCCTCGGGTTTTCAAAAGTCTTTTACCCTTAGAAAAGTGTCCTGGTTTAGAGTCTGTCTTAGGAGGTTTAGCTCTTCCAGGTCAGTTAGGGGTTTGAGTTGTTTCCAAGAGTCCTGCCAGAACATAGCGCTTTCTCCATTTCAGACTTCCCAAAAAGCGTATTTTTGTACTAGGTCTTTGTTTTTCCAAGCTGTGTTCCAAATATTAGAACCTTGTATTCGGGAATTGTGTCTAATGAGTTGGTTTTCTGGTGTGAGGGGGGCATACTTATGCTTCCAGATTTGCGCCCATAAAGATGTCAACGTTTTTAACCATCTCCACCATATTTTGTCTCCCATTACTTGGTTGAGTTTCCCTGGATCTCGGAGTCCCAACCCTCCTATGCTTTTTGGTGTGCAGATCTTGTCCCAACCTACTAGCGCCCATTTCTTATTAGGTTGATTCCCGTGCCAGAGGAAATTTCATTGGAGATTCCTGATGGCTTTGATGACCTGCTTGTGGGCTGCTAGTGTAGTAAAAAGGTAGGTAGGTAGGGTTTGAAGGACCAACTTGAGCAAGACCAACCTGGCTGCGATGTTGAGTGGTCTGAAAGTCCAATTGCTTAGTTTGTTGGAGATGGACAGAAGAAGGTTGTCCCAGGAGATGGATCTTGTTGCGGCTCCCGTTAGAGGAATGCCGAGGTAGTTGGACAGAAGGGAGCTCTTGGGTATTCCCAGGAGTCTGGATATATGAAACTGGACCACTGTTGGAGTGTTGAAGAAGTAGAGTTTGGACTTGTCTAGGTTAAGAGTCATTCCTGACGCCTCTGTAAAATCTGAGAGGATGGAGTTAAGCTTGCTGGGCTCTCTGGTTGTTGAGGAGTTCATGAGTAGGGTGTCATCAACAAATTAACTATGTGAGGGTGTCGGTTGGATATTGTGGAGGGGTAGGCCTTTGAGAGATCCTTCTATGACTGTCGATTTGATGTAGCATCCCAAACCTTCCTCCATGAGCACAAACAGGAAAGGCGAAAGGGGGTCACCTTGTCTGATACCTCTGGACGGTGAGAAAGGCCGAGACGAGACCCCATTGACTAGGATGGAGAAGAAGGCAGAGGAGGTAAGATTTAAGATCTAGTTCACCCAATGCTAATCAAATCCAAAAGAATCTAAGATGGTCGAAGGTACTGCCAGCTTGCTTTATCAAAATCTTTTGAAAGATCAAGTTTGATCAGCATACTTGGAGTTTTTGATGACTTGAGAGAGTGGATGACCTCGTGAGCAAGAATGACACTATCCATGATTTGTCTACCCTCTACGTACCCTTCTTGTTCCTTGGAAATGACGAAGGTCAGAATGGGCTTAAGGCGGTTCGCCACCACCTTTGTTATGATTTTGTAAGTCACATTGTAGAGAGCGATAGGTCTGACCTGTTTGGGATTTGTGACCCATTCCTCTTTTGGAATGAGGGTGAGAAAGGTCGTGTTGAGGACCCGGAGGACTTGGCCCAAGGTGTGTGATTCCTCTTCACCTCCCAAACCTCTTCTCTTACTAGGTCCCAACAATGGTGGAAGAAGTCAGTGGTAAATCCATCCGGGCCTGGGGCCTTCCATGGGGGCATGGCTTTTGCAGCTTGGTCCACTTCCTCTTGGGTGATAAGTCGCATGAGGGATGCATTTTGTTCAGGAGTCACCATAGAGGGTATGTGCTTGGTTACTCGTTTGATGGTTGTAGTCCTGTCCTCCCTAGTTTTTGTTAGGAGGTCGCGGTAGTAGTTGTTGATCTCTGCTTCTATTTGGGTGTGTTCTCTGATCAAATTCTCCTGGTCATCCTCCAAATGAGTAATTCTGTTAATATGTAGGCGGTGCATCATTTCTCTGTGGAAGAATTTTGTTTTCTTTTCCCCCTCTTTGAGCCATTGAACCCTAGACTTATGTCTCCACAAAATTTCCTCTTTCCTTTTCATCTCTTCTAGCTGTGCTTGGAGCTCCTCCTCCTCTTTCATTAGTTCAACAGTTCGAGTTCCTGAAATGAAAGTTTTTTGTATCTCCATTAATTTTTTCTCTGTGTTCTGTATGCTTTGGAATATGTTTCCAAAGGCGTTCTTGTTCCATAGTTTCAACGATTGCTTGAAGCTTTTGAGGCGTTGCTGAAATTTGTACATACTTGTGCCATGATCTATTTCTACCTGAGCCCACCAAGACTTTGCAAGCTGATGAAATTCCAGGTGTGAGAGCCAGAATTTCTCAAACCGGAAGGGTTTGTATTTAGGTGTTGCCCCTGTTTCTAGGTTGAAGGCAATTGGTCAGTGGTCCGAACCGGATTTTGGGAGAATGAGACTTTCCATGTAAGGGGCTGCTTTCATTAGCTCTTTAGCCACAAGGAAGCAGTCCAGATGACAAACAATATGTTGGTTTCCTGACCTACGGTTGGACCTGGTGAAGGTGCCATTACTATTTTCAATGTCTACTAGCTTTAACTAGTCAATAAGGGTTTTGAACTTACAACCGTCTTGTTCAAGTCTTTTTCTCCCTCCTTTTTTTTCTTCCAGCAACAGGATCATGTTGAAATCGCCTCCTAAGATCCAGTTGGGTGTGGCCAACAAACTTTTGATGAGGACTAGCCACTCCATAAGTTTGTCTTTTTCTTGTTGACTTTGGGGTCCATAGACATTTGTGATAGTCCCCTCCCGATTCGAGCCTGTAATCTCGAAGTGGGTCATTATTGTGCCTATAGTAGAGAAAGATCTGATTAAAGAAATATTGTCTGGGTTCCATAGAATGGCCAGACCCCCTGAGGCCCCTATGGAGTCTATTAGAACAAAATCACATCCTCTCAAAATACGCTGGAAGATGGTTTCAACGTCTGCCCCAGCACATTTCGTTTCCTGTAACATTAGAATATCTGGATTTTTTGCTTTGATGCAATCTCGGAGGATCCTTTGTTTGGATCGACCATTAAGTCCTCTAATGTTCCAGGCGATGATCTTCATCATTATGAGGGTGGTGTTGGGTGGAGGTATCCCTCCGAGAGCTTATGAATCTGCCCTAAGTTGATCATAAGGTTGCCCGCCTCCTTGATGAATTGATGCGCTGGTTTCCGCCCCCTTCTTTTGTTCTCTCACGATACTCTTTTTGAGCCTGAACCAGAGTCTGTGGCTATACCTAGGTGTGTTGTGGATCCCGCTGAGGAGTCAAGAAATACCTTATGTACCTTTCGGAGTTGCTCTTCAGGAAGTGCTTGCAAATCCTTCTGATTGAGGGCCTCCTTAAGTTTTTCTAGATCGATGCCTGCTAGATCTCTATTATCCAGCTGCATTAAGATGTCTCCATCTGCATCTCCCCTCTCTTCTGGGTAGATTTCATAGTTTGGGCCAGAGGAGGAAGGGTTTTGGTTCTTTCCTTTGATCTGATGTGGCTCTTTGTGCAGATCTTGGATGGCTTCATCTTCTGGCAGTTGGTTCAGAATCTCATATGATTTTTTGGTCGAGATCTTTGATTTGGGGCCTAGGTTCTACTTTCTTGGAGGGTTTTTCTTTCTGGCCATGACAGTGGTGAAGCCTTCTTTCTGTATGGTATCACCTACTTTGGTGGCTTGCTTATTCAGAGGGAAATCTCTGAAGAGGTGACCATGTTCATGACATTTCCTGCAGCGGAAAGGGATGTGTTCATAGTCCAGTGTTTGTTTCCAGTTTTCATCCTGATATTCCAACGTTACTGCTCCTTGTAGAGCCTTAGAGATATTCATGTAAATGCAGATTCAGGCGTATGAAGTGTATTTCCTTTGCTTTGTGGCTTCTGATGTTTTGACATATTGACCCACTGTATTTCCTATTCCCATGAGAATCTCCTCCAGCTAGAACTCTTGCGGTAAGGAGTAAAGGCGGATCCAAACGGGAGCCATCATGAAGTCCTCCTTGTCTAGGCTGAATCTTTCCGTCCAAAATCACAGGAATAACCCTACCGAGTTGTAGAAATACGGTTCGTTCTAAAAGATTCGGTCTCTGTCTTCTGGGTTGTATAGAATGATTGTAAAAATTTTTTTGGAGCTGAGTTGGACCTCGTAGTCCCCTTTGGGGTTCCACCGGTGCTTTATCCATCTGTTTAGATCCCGTTCGGACAGCCACAAGCCCAGAAATTTGCCAATGAGGGCATGCTCTCTCATAAATTGTGTGTGTTCCCCTACTCTTGTTGAACTTATGAGGTATCTCGATGGTTTTTCCGTTTTTGGGATGCATTTGCCAGGCTCCCATCCGTGAGGTGCTTTTGGATGGGACATGTTGGCTTCCACATCCATTTCCTTCTTGAGACCTTGTTCTCTGGCAAGAAGCTGATCGCGTAGCTGCAGTGGTGGCTCGAATGATGGGCATTTTTCTCTTGTGCCCGATCGATCATTGGTCGTGACATTACTGTACGAGGGGGGTTTCCCCCCCTCTTCTGAATTCATCCCGACATATCAGGTAGGAGACGGTCTTTGCCTGGTCGTGGCAGGGGGTTTGCTGTGCAATGGCTTGAACCGATCATGTAGTTAGTCGTGCTGGACTGAAACTAGGGTTTCATAGATTTCTCCCTCCCCTCCTCTTTTCTCCTTGGTTACCGTTAGATTAGGAGTATTTACAAAATCCTCTGCTAATTCATTTTATGTAGCTTATCAACCACAATTTATACACATAACTACCAATATTATGTTACCCATAATTAAATGCTTCTACATCATTCTAAATTCACATGAATCTAATAAAACATCTATAACAACACTTAAAACCAATCTCATTCACATAGTGAATGCACAACCATGAACCTCATAAAATAACTCTGCAAAATAGATAAACACTTATCTTTAAAGGAAATTTTGTGCAACCAGTTGCTTGGGAATGATGTTCCACCCAACTTTAGACTTGTTGTTCTATATCTCAAAAACAATTCACCCCTGTGCTGGGGCTAGGAATCCACAAGAGAAGGTTTCCTCTCATAGTCCACTCACAACTCACTATCACACAACCCACTAGTATTCTCCTACAATTGTCTTGAATTTCCTCCATCTCTTTTCCCCTTGACCTCCCAACCCAAAGAATGTACCCCTTCACTACTCTTAGTCCATCATGGATCCTATTAGTTTATCAGGGTCTCTTTAGTTCAGGTATCTAGGAATCTCTCTGTTGAGAACTCAAGAGAATTCACTGCCAGCAAAAACTATCAACAAAAACAACAACAAACACTTGTTGATATAGTGCAACTCAACCCGAAGTTCACTCTTTAGGCCTGACAACCTAGTGCTTCGATTTCCAACTCCAAAATGCTCCAAAAATGATCCAACATGCTCCAGTATTAACCCAACCTTTGCCTTCATCTTCCAAGCTCTTCTCCTCTCTTCTCTGCTTGTTGTTCATGAAAAATTGAATGTCTAAAATTGTTTGTTACTACCCATACGAATTTCCTCTCTTCTCCCAAGATTGTTGACTGCTCACTCTACCCAAATTTGATTGTATTTCAGCCCCATGCTCTCCAATAACCATAGGATGTGACTCTCACACCCACCCTATGACAAGTAATGATTGGGCTCTCATACACTCAACTAGAAAATGGAAGCTTTCCCCAAATGGTAATAAAATTCAGAAATATGGGTTTGAATTAATACCCATAATTAATTTCCCCCTTGGACCCCTCTTAGACACTCCCTAAGAATTCCCCCTTTTCTTATGGATTAATGAGCCCCCATCTCTATCCATATTTCCAACAACTAGTATCACATCATATTTATTAAAATTCGGAAAATACATTTCGCATGTTACATCGCCTAACCATAACCACAATCATATCTACATTATGCATTAATTAAACCAAGGATTATAGTGGGGATGTTACAACGGGCCTCAATGGAGATATGTGCATATACATGGGTTTGCTTAAGGAAAGTCGTGTATATATCGGGAAGCATGAAAGTACAAGGTCGTACAACAACACATGAGATTGATAGAGTTTGTAGGTATTGTCTAAGGATTTCTTTATTTCTCTGTGGGCCATTATCCCAGGTACGAGATTCCTTGTAAACTTTGAAGTTATTTGAATGATAAGCTTAGTCGATGGGCATAATATCTTTGTGTATTGTGATTGAGATTTTGGTTTCTAGTATTTCTTCTGCTATCTTTATTTGAGTTGAATATTCCAACAAGTATATGTTGTTTTGTAACATGCTAATTTGATTTACAACAAGAAAATCACTAGATAACAAGATACCCAGGTTTCAAAGTAAGGATTTCAGCACATCTATGAATCTATATAAAGGAGAGAGTCGACCACTAGAAGGAAAATCACCACAATAATTGTTTTGATGCAGAGTAATTTAACCATTAAAAAATCTTGTAGAAATCATCTCTAAGATAAATCTCTGTGTTACTTTCATGCAAGTCTATTAGGTAAGTCGTCGTCATTACTGTATGTTGATCACATCACATGAAATTTGAATTTTGGTGGATATCTGACCATTGAGTTCAATGTTATGTGTGATGAAGGTGCGAAAAATGTGCATAGTGTTGTGAGGTGGTAGGATAATTATGCAAGAGTCGCTCTTGTGAGAGAAATGATATCTTCACCGTAGTAGTAGGTAAATATTTTATTGTTATGCATGAGGAATGTGCTCTTACCAAGACATTGAAATTTGAAGTTTGAAGTTTTAGCAATATGTGCAAAAGTGACGTGAATACAATGTTGCATAATTTATATTTTTTTTAAACATGATTTTACTATATGCATGTTTTAAAGGGGTATTTGGGAGGTTTCATTAAATTTTACTATGCATGTTTTAAAGAGGTATTTGGGAGGTTTTATTAAATGAAAAAGGGGTGGGAATTTGTATTCTTGGGTTAAAATGTTGAAAAATCATCATGTAATATAATATTTACGATAATGTAATTGAAAGTAAAAACGTTGTAGAAAAGTTGTAGTAATATTGTTATTGAAAAATAAGATAGGGTGTACTTTTGGAGTTACTTGATGATCTAAGTTATGACCCTATTTGGGTGACTGCCAGGTTAAAAAACTAGCAGCAAGGGTGACCGCCCACAAGGCTATGGGCACCTTTGGAAATGTTTACATGAACGAAAAAGATTAGAATTTAAGAGTAAATTCTATAAATATGATTAATGGTTTTACAATGGCTTTTTTTGATGGAGCTTCAGAGGCAGGTGGCTCAAATTGTGGGACAGGTGGTGTTATTAAGTCGTGCTCATCGATGGCATATAGATGGTATTTAAATTGTGGGGTGGGAACAAACACCAAAGCGACGTTGATGGGCGTGTGCACTGCACTTTTTATTGCCAAGCATTTGGATATCCTCGATATTCAGTTATTTGGTGATTCTAGAGTAATAATTGACTGGTTAAAAAAAGAAGAAAACCTCTGGGCCATAAATATTGAAGGGTAGAAAAATAAAACTAGTGAATTGGCCTCCTCCTTCAAGGTTATTCATTTTCAACACATTTTCAGAGAGAAAAATGCGGAGGAAGATCTTTTATCTAAGAAAGCCCTGACATCTGTGAGTGAGAGACTTTTCTATCACTCATGGGATGGAGCTGCTGCTGGAAATATCCAACATTTTGATATTTTCTAAGTGTATTCATTGAGTAGGGGTTCTTTGTGTTGGTTTTCACAGGGTTGTGATGTTTAGGGCATTGGAGGAGCTCTCTTGATTTGTTTTGCTTGTGTTGGTCATTGTATGGAAGATCTGAATCATCTTTTTTTAGAGAGATTGGTAGTTTTTTTGTCCATATAATTAGTGTGAATTTTCCATATAATTATTCTTAATATAATTAGTGTGAATTTTCCATATAATTATTCTTAATATAATTAGTGTGAATTTTCCATGGGAAAAAAAAAGTTATGACCCTATTTAAGAATTTTGTTTGAAATATGATATTAGTATGTTAATTTAATTAGTCAAACCAATGCTATATGTATCTTGTTGAAGTTAGTCCAAAATTCAAGACAAAATAATTAAATTATGTAAGCAAATAGATCATGAAGCAATGACATGGAACATACAAGCAATTTGATGAAATAATATTGGTCCTAGTTTGTAAATGAGTTTATATTTTAGGTATATGATTGATACCAAGGAATGATGCTAACCTTGATGATATTGTAAAATATTTGGAATGCTTGTTGTACTTGAGTTGAAATGATGTAAAATGGACATATGTTTGTGAGACCTACTTAGGCATGCATACTTCATTGATTGGTCCAAGTTGAAAAGCCTAATCATAGACATCTTG
>JASDQU010436236.1:92310-106916 GCA_032191745.1 Picea mariana | reverse complement strand
TGTGATCTCCATGTGTTGATGAATATTGTATGCACTTAATAACTTAATAAATTAGTAGTAGTTAGTGATTCCAAGAAATAATTTGGCTTGGGATCATTACACATGACGTCACCCAACGTTTTGGACACTTTGGAGGTAGTTGTGTGCCAAGTGGCACGTGTGGTAGGATCCAGAGGCCAAAGGAGGCCTAACTTTTTGCTCCTGGAGGCCAATGTTGCCGTGAGAAGGTATAATGTCACCCTAAAAGGGCATGCCATCATCTTTACAACTTGATTTAGGGTTTTATTTTGACATTTAATGTCAAAACTGGATATTACATGTAACTGGCCATGTCGACCTTTTTGACCTAATTATGGTCATTAAAACTGTATAAATAAGGGTTTTTACCCTTGTATTTTTCATCATCTTTCACTCACACTTAGTGAGGTCTCAACTTTGCACCCTATCTAGGGTTACTTGGCTGAAATTTTAGGCGTACTTGTTGAAGAAGGCTAAATTTGGAGTATTTTTGGCAATTTTCTTGGTGGAAGTGTTCAACTAGAGGTTTGCTTGATGATTCTTGATGTATGTAAGTAAAATTTCTGCAATTATTCTTAAATGAATGGATATGGTTATGTTTATCTTTCATTTACATGAAGATTATGCAATTGCTTGTTTAAAACCCTAGGAAGTCTAGCACGTGTTATTGTCCTAGCTTTAAAAGCCTTCACCTATTAGATTTTGCCAAGAAGCCGATTTTCTTGAAGCATTTGCTAGGGCCTTGCGTTTGCAACACCTTAGTATTTATTTCTTTATCTTAGCCATCATTTTTTTCACCATTGAGTTAAAGAGGGAAGAAAATTTGCAACACCTTAGTATTTATTGCTTTATCTTAGCCATCATTTTTTTCACCATTGAGTTAAAGAGGGAAGAAAATTTGCTAAGGCCTAGGGTTACCTACACCTTAGTAGCAATTTTCCCCTAGGTTTTGATAGTTGAAGCCTTGGCTTACCAACACTTCAACTACTAATCTCTCCTATTATCATGTCCCTTCAAAATTTTCTACCACCTAATTGACTCCATTTACCAAAAAAGGCACTAGTCTAAGACTCCTTATTGAGTGATTGATCAAAGCAACCATCAAAACCTACACTTTAAGCCTTCCACTAACTACTTCTAACATTAGAATAGCCTAATCTACTAACAATATTGTTGTTGTTACTAAAGTAAGCTACAACCATATATTGCAACATTAAAAGCTTCTAAAAGCAATTGAAAAGGTTGATTAATGCTTTGCCTTGCTTGCTTCTGATAAATGCTAGTATAATGATGTTAATGATTGATTATTCTTGGTCACTTTGAAGTTGTTTCAAGGCACTTATTGTGAAGTATTATCTCATAAATATTGCTGTTATAATTTTTTGTTTGGTTCATCATTTTCAACCAATTTCTTTTATTGAGAAAGTCTATGGTTTTATGAAGTGCTAACAAGCAAGTTGTACTTGCAAAATATATAGTTTTTTGTTGCTTTGTTATGGGCAGGTACATCTTGATATATTATCACTTCATTGGCTATAACCATGGGAATTTATGATCAATGGTGACTTGTGAGAGGGGACCTTTTAATATCCATCTTGACCTTGTCTTCTCAAACTCCTAAGTCACCGAGGACGTCTCCCTTGGGCCTACAACCCCAAAGAGAAATAGGAATCCTATTGAGGTGATAGTGATAGGATAACCTCAAGTTACGCTAATTTGCTTTCCTTTTACCTTTCCTTCAATCAAATTACAAATTGTGAAATAATAGGATGTTTTTCCAAGAGTGAGCTGAAGGGTTATTTATTAACAAAGGCATGCCTAGATATTTGAAAGATTGCCATTGCTCCTGATAAGGAAATTGCATAATTCGAGAAATTTGGTGAAGTCACTACATACTTACATTCCACCCCCAAATTTGGCTCTTGTGATTATTGATTAGGCCACTAGAGGCACTCACAAAGGCCTCCAAAATCAATCTAAATATGTTAGCTATAATGCTATAGGATCCCCCAATAAGAACAATGCCATCAATTAACTATGCATGATTGATACTCTTTACCTCCCTGACAATCTTGATGCCAAGCAGATTACCATTTAACCTCTCTTTTTCCGGTTTTCTACTTAGTGCTTATGCCATTATTATGTATCGCAAGGGTGAAGGAGGGCAGCCCTACCTTGGCCCTTTGTTGATGTGGAAAAATGTAGCAGGTCTACCATTAATGAGAGTGGCAATCCATGGGGTGAAAACACATGCTACCACCCATCTTATGAACACTGAGATAAAACCAAACTTATGCATTACATCAAATAAAAATGAGTGCCTCACTTTGTCAAAAGCATTAGCCATGTCAAATTTAATAATCATACATTTCTCCTTATTCATCTTGTTGGTGTGGATCATCTCTTGGTCAAATATGATGTTATAAGTTATCTGCATTTTCTATATAAACCCACCTTGGTTTTTGGAGATTATCTTTAGGAGCACCTCTCTTAATCTATTTTCCATTACCTTGGTCAAAATTTGTATTATGTGTTGAACAATGATATGGGCCAAAACCTAGAAAAAGAGGAAGGATTTTCTTCCTTAGGAATCAAATATAGAAAGGTAGAATTTGTATTTCCCCCCAATCTAAACAATTTTTGAACATATCTCAACATCCTAATAAGATCAAACTTTATCAAATCCCAACATCCTTGGTAGAAATGAATGTTGAAGCCATTAAGGCCGTGTGATTTATCAAGATCTAAACTCCAGATTGATTTGACCACTTCATCTTCTTCGATTTTTTCCATTAACATTTTGTGTTTACCCATGGTTAACAACAAAGGGATATAACATAGTAATTATGCAGTGGTTTCAGGATTCCCCCCCCTATATTCGGTGTAAGTTTTCAGAAAAAATCTCTTGCAATGGATTTTACCTCCTCATAACTTTCCATCTTTTTTCCACTCTCCCTTATGATCTTACTAACATTGTTCCTTTGCCTTCATGACTCAGCTTGTCATTGGAAGAAAGATGTATACCGATCATCTTTGAGCCAAAAGATTCTAGACCTAAGCCACCGCATTTCTTCTTCATTCCTTAGAACCTTGTGCATTTTTTGACTTATTGTTCTCTCTCATTGATGCAACTCCTCTATCACTTGTTCTTATTCTATTTGTGTCTAGACCATCTATAGCTAAGATATGAGGGCTTCTTTCCCTGCGGAAGAATTCATGCAATCTCACTTGACCCAATACTTAAGAGCCATCTTGACTAATTTTAACTTCCGCTCCCAAATGTAAAAAAGGGAGCCTATAATCCATGTCTTCCATGCTTTTATTATTATTTACATTGCTCTTTCTTCCTACAGCCATAATGGGTTAAATATGAATGGGAGGGGACCGTAATTTGGCTTCTCCTCCAATTCTATCATAATAGGTTTATTATCCAAGATGGCCGAGGAAATGAACCGTGAATGTCTTTTATAGTCTTGAGACAAAATGTCAATGTGCACTAGGAAATAGTCAAGCCTCACTGCAATATACCCTAGATTGATTCTTTTGTTTGACCATGTGTACTTGCCTTTGGTTGGTCTAATATCTACCAAGTCCCATTTATTCATTAGGTCCTCCATTGTTTCTTAAAACATGATCCATATTTAATGAGTGGAATGAAATCAAATACAGATCTATAATATTAACATAGAGATACAATGAACAATAACAAAGATACAACAAAACTTGACTTATATTCAATAAAGAAATATGTTGGAACTATAAAAATGCAGAATGAAACAATCTTGCTCGAATGGTGGTAGGTAATCTATGAGAAGAGATGTCGTGGCTACATGCAGTTGTCTGAGCCCATGACAATGAGGCATCTAGGCCCTTTTAGCATCACGAAATAATGAGAAAACCTAGACATCCAAAAACCTAACCCTAGGAGATGAAGCGCCAAAAGTCATGTGGGCCCCGATGGGGTAAGTTGGTACAACAACTTCCCAGGGTCATAAATTTTGCATACGATCTTCGTTTTAGGTGCACAATAGCCCATTGGAAAGTTCTATTCAAGGACTACACATGTTGTCGTCACACTCTAACTTGGTATACAATGTGACTATGGCGAGCCCAAAAAATGTTGTTTAGGGCCTCAAAATGACCCTAGAATTTTAGGACCCGAAAAAACTAGAAAAAAACTGCCAAGATGAAAATTGTATGTGAGCTAGTTGGAATAGGTGGGTGGCCATCGATATACACCTGGATCATTCCTCCCCCCTTAAGAAGCAATGGTCTCCATTGTGTTGATTTCCCCCATCAGATGAGAGAATTTCCTGTTGAATCGGGCCCCGGGTGAGCCACTTGCCTTAATGTAGGAGATGTCCTACTTTGACAACATGATAAATTTGAAGCTTCTGTTGGTGAATTCCCTTGATCTTTGTGTCCATGATCTGATTAGTGGACGCATATTCCATGCAGTAGGATTGAGCTATGTTGGTGTCAATTGTTCTGCTATCTCTAAGGTGTCCAATAATGGTGGAAAGTATGGCCGAAGGAGGTCCACATTAAACAATGGGTGAAAGCCAAGGAAGGGGGGAATGTTGAGCTCAAAAGCATTGTCACCCATGACCTTGGTGATGGTGTAAGGTCCATAGTGAAGTGGACGAAGATTTCGATGGGGCCCTGTAAGGTATTCTTTCTGCAAGTGAAACCAAACTTTATCTCCCACCTGAAACTTGTGTGGCAGTCGATGTTGATCATGGTGCTACCTCTACTTGGCATTGGACTTATATAACATATCCTAAACATGTTGGTGGATGTGCTGGATTCATTCAATAAACTGGGTGGCTTTGTCAGCTTCAATTTGAGCATGGGACAATTATGCATGAGTGGATGCAAGGGGTAGTGTAACATCCATGGGACCCAATGGCTGAAATCCCAACCCCACTTGAAAGGGGTTGTGGTTTGTTGAACTATGTATGGCTCGATTGTAATTGTGTTGAACATAGGAAAGACTCTCATCCCATGTGTGTGGATGCTTGGAATTGTACATGCGCAAGATATGCATGATCATCTTGTTGACGACCTTGGTTTGGCCATCCGTCTGGGGGTGGAAGGAAGTGGATTTGGTGAGCTTGGTGTCTAACAGTGACCAGAGGCATAACCAAAATGTGTTAAGGAACTCATTGTCCCGATTTGAGATGACGGTTTGAGGTATCCAAAAATGTACCTACACTTGTTCGAAGAAGATATTGGTAGTGGAATCCGCTGTGATGCTCTTCTTACAAGTGGCTAGAATCTCCATCTTGGAAAAGCGATCAACAACCACAAAAACAAAGTGATTTCGCTGCTTAGTTGAAGAAAGGCCCGATATGTAGTCCATTGATATGGATTCCCAGGGCTTGTTGGGAGTAGGAATAGGGGTGTACATGCCTTGTTTCTTAATGGTTTCTTTGACAATGCCAAAAGTAGTGCAGGACCTTATATACTTGTTGACATCCTATCAAAGTTTTGGCCAATAGAAATGTTGTTATAGCATTTCCAATGTCTTTTCTAGATGAAGTGTATTTACACCATACTATTTGAGCTTCCCAAACCAGCTTCGCTCGCTTGCTTGATGGGACACAGATATGGCCCAAATGGCACAACAACATGTCCTGAAGATGGAAATCAATGATAGTTGTGTTTGCGCCCAACATATGGTAGGTAGTGGCGAAGTCAGGATCTCTCTCGTAGATTTGGGGCAATCTGGAGGTCTCATGGCTGTAAGAGTTTAGCACCATGGTGAGTGTTGCAACTGGAGGTTGACTGAGGCAATCAATGACACGGTTGGTGCTTCTTGTGTTATACTTGATGTTGAGATGGAACTACTACAAGTATGTGGACCACTTCCGATGGTGGTCATTCTGCAATTTGTCTTGTGTTTGCATGAACTCCAGAGGCTTATGGTCAGTGTGGATGACTGTTATTGGATAAATCAGTGAATGAAGACATAAACTAATATCCCTAGATCCCCCTGGATCTAGAACAAAATGAGACGGGACACGATGCTTTCCCTAAGTTACAATCATTGAATTTACTACCAAAGAAGGACTGGATGACATACCTTTATATATCGCTTCCTTATATCTTTTTTGTCCCTGCTTTGCTCCGATGCTCTTGTGAAATCAGATCTGCAATGACACAAACCAACCAAAGTGAAAGCAATGATAGTAGATTCAATGAAAACCTAAACATATGATCAAGGAGTCATGTAATAAAATGAGAATGATTTTATGGGAAAGAAACATGCCATCGCATTATATTAAGTAAAAGTTGAAGATACAACCGAATTGCCTTGATTTCGAAAATTCTCTTTTAGTGGTCCTTTGTTTCAACACACACATACACTTGCTCCAAAATTTTCATGAATATGATCCACAAAATCTTGATGGACAAACGAAGACCTCAAGCATCAATTGAAACAAGATTCCTCACACAGTCTTCAACCTATTCTTTCATCAATTCTTTGATTAATCTTGCTTGACCTTTTCCATGAGAAACCCATCATTATATAGGAAAAGGTGAAGAGGTTAAAGGGATGAGGATGATCCCACCAAATTAGAGAAACTAGTAGGATCACAACAATACGGACGCCACCTCACATTCTAGAAGATTCCCCTTCTAGAAACTTTTTGAACTTCTTTCTTCTTTTAGCTTTTAAATGCCACCACACCCTGCCTATATAGCAGCCTGCAGAAACCCCGTGAGCCAGGTATAGAGAAGCCTGCGGAAATCAAGGATTTCCGCACTGTGTACTACTATTAGCCTACGACATCCTTCTAAAAACTAGTTTTGTAGAGGAAGAAATCAATTACTTTTCTCATGCAAAAGATCATTTTGATATCCTAAACACATGCTTGTAGAATCATCATCAGAGTGACCAAAATAATGTGTAACAGAATTCCCCCTAAAGTATGAGGCCGGAACTCGTGACAGCCGAAATACTTTGTAAAATGTGTGTGTGTGTCAGGAACAAGGAGTGCACTAATTGGGAACCTGCAAACAATCAAGAATATGCACAATATAATATCATCTCTGAGGTAGGCATTCCCATACTCAGACTACAAATGATTTAAATCATAAATGTAAGTCATGGCCACCAATTATACACTATGGATCCATGTCATCAAGATTCTACATAGCCACCAGAACACACTGTAGATCTATGTACTGTAAAGCTCAAATTCGGACATATCCACGAGACATATAAAGTGGATCTATGTGTCAATACAAATAAAAAATACTCCATCGCAACCCAGACCAAGAATGATGAGATCCAGGGTCTTCAATCCCGTCATCCGTTAGTACGAATCTAGCCATGTGATTACAGGTGCTGAAGTCGAACATGGTAGAGACCACTTTATTACTGGTCATTAATGAAAATCGTTAACAAGTGCGAGGGAAATCACCATTGATGTAAATGACTCCCAAGGTACACTAGTACAATCCAAGGAATGTGAATAAATGAGCTGAAGTCAAACACTCGATGGAATCTCTCGATCAAGGACTAATGATGTGAATCCACTATCGAAAGTGAAGAAACCTGCCATTAAGGCATGCATGCTCTAATGTACTAAATGATTTCTAAGTCTTGTTCCAGGATAATGATTTTAAGTCGACAGGAAAAGACTCATCATAGGAGGGCCTTGATGTATCCCCCATCAATGACACAAAATGAGTAATAGATTTAGGGTAGGTCAAAGTATGAGAAATGGTTTGAAACTGACACAGGGAAGGATGACATGGTAGGAATTGACAACTGCAGATGGCCGACTCAATAGAGGGCTTGTTTGGACTTCTCTTGAACATATGAATGACACGACAATGGTCTTAGCAACATTGACTCAAAGACGACCCAAGATATGAACTTGCAGAAAGTCAGACGAGAGACAAACAGATTTCCCAACCTGGATTCAAATGATGAAGGGGGGTGTCATGTTCAAGAGTGACTCTTACTGCCATTAACACAAATACAAAGACACATTTCTTTCCAAAATTCCCCCCCACCATTTCTGGTGAGTACCTCTTTATTTTTACGCAAGATTGAGGAGGATAACATATGCTTGTTGATGTAAGCTCATCCTTTGGACGAGTCCCTCGAAGTATCTTTAACGAACCCTAAGAAGGAGTGGTTCGATCCCACGCGGGTCTTTCAATGTTTGTTTAATGAGTCCAAAGATAGAAAACTCAGGGGCTTTTCATTTTTTGAGAGTCTGAAAAACACTTAAAGAGAAATCTCCCAGTTCTTTTTTCGTAAAATAGTTCGATGAGAACGAAAAAAGTGATAAAATATCGCCCATCAAACGTTTTCTTCAAATACTTTTATGAGCGGGAAAAGAACAAGGTCGCTCGACAAACTTTTCGTTTTTATGGAGCGTGAAAAGAGCTTAAAGGATACTCCATGGATTTCGCTTTTCATGTTACCATGACGAGTATGAAAAGATGACAAAAGTATACTTGGTTGCGTTCTCATTGATTTTTGAGCACAAGAACGGACAAAGACTGAGCTCGAGGTTTTTCTGAAAAACTTTAAAAAGTACTTGTACATGTGACAAATATGAAAACAAATCACGAAAAATATCCATACTTCACTGTTCAAGATCCTAGTTCTTCCATCTACGAGAACACAAAACACTCACGAGACCATTAGACCTTTAGTTTTTGATAAAATGAATTTAAATAATATGAAATATTAATAGAAAAAATAAAAGGTGAAATAAATATGGGTAAAATCTCTTTTTACTATTTCATTTGCATTTTGCCCAAAACTTTCCTAGAAACCCCATTTTTACCTCAGACTTCGGTTGTCAATTGAGAGAGGCACAATTGACCATTCAACGAACGACTTCTGTCAAAACGGTAATCTCTTCGTCCTCTTGCTTTTCATCGGATTAAATTTCATTTTTATTGGTTAAAAATGGTTTTTTGAATTAATTTTTAGGCCAGTAGATGTGTGTTGGGGCTGCCGCAGGTGACCAGTATCGGGATCTGCGTAAATCCTAGATTTTTGCAGGTGGCTTGCGGGTCACGTGCGGAAACCCCATATTGTATATAATAATCCACCTGCGGCGGCCAAAAATCACAAATTATTTACTTGCGTTTAACCATTAAAATTTTTCCAAAGTAGCAAATAAGGATGCTAACTTCCCTTTAATGTCCCAATGCAGGTTTTTGATCATCAAAATGTTGGAGTGGAGGGAGAGGGAGCACGAAGATGATGACTATAATTACCTTAATGACTCAGGCACTGTAAATGCCCTCCAACAGTGTGGATTAATGAAGTTCTTTAAAATCTAGGGCATGAGGGCCCAACTGAGGTTATTGGAGTACCTGGTCCACATGTGGGATGTGGACCAATAGGTTTTTCATGTAGGTGCCCACATTCTTTCCTTAGATATCGAGGATATATATTTCTTGACAGGGTTATCTCGTCGTGGAGCCCGTGTGACTTAACAGGAGGTAGAGGTGGTGGCCTACCAATGAGCGAGTACATCCGTCGATACTGTGATCCCAAGGCCGAGAGACGCAAAGACAAAGTTACCATCAAAGGTGTCCAAGATTTACCCCTCCGGACCATTCTTTTTACCATTACATGCATGGTGGGGAGTGAATCTTCACACATGGCCTTCCAAATCTATTTTCAATATGTCGCAGTGTTGAAAAGTCAAGAAGAAATGCGTGTCCAATTTACTTTTCCCTTAAATAAATTGGACAATAAACATTAATCTATTATCTCATAATTACTTGAAATAGTTAACTGAAATGGAAAATCAATTATCTATAGGAAATTCGAGTTCAAAGGTTGACTGGTGGGACATGGAAGTCGAATTAGTTGTAACTAAGTGACATGAAGTTGTAATAGAGTTATAATTGTAGTTATGTGAGTTGTGAAGTAGTTTAGATCAGTTAAGTGAGTTAAGCTCAGTTGTACTAGTTGTAACTTAACTTACACTAGTGAGAGTTCAATAAATTAATTATTAATTAATTCACAATCAGTGATCTCACATGCAACTGAAGATTTTGTTGATACTGAGAGGGGGGTGAATCAGTATCAAGTATGATTAAAAAAACCTTTTTAAACTTATACTTAAACCATTAATTATATCCAATGAGCAATGAACAATAGTATAAGAGTTACACCAATACACCACAATACACCATGCACAATATATGAGAAATAATCAATAGTTTTTGTTCAAGGGAAGTAATGACTTCCAAAGGTAGCTACAACTTCCAAATGTAAAGGGAGGGATAAACATCCAAGAGTAAGATNGAACTCTCTATCCTTGCCCCTTCCTTCCACCCAAGAATATATGAGAGATAATAAAAATTTACATTAAATCATCACCATCAACCAATCATCACATAGAACCTGATAATGTTTTCTGAGACTTCTTCAATTTCTGCAATTATTCAATTCTTGGAGTATTTTGATCCTATAGATAATGTTACTCAATGTATTCTCTGAAACTCCTATAATTTTCACTCCTTGAATCCTCCCCAAAAAGAGGTTATAGAAAGAATGGCAGACTTTATTCAATTCTGGTCTGTTCAGAAGACCCAACTTGTACAGCATGCCCCACGCTCAATATTTAACATCTGATTCTGAAACTTGTACATAAGAAACTAAAGTCTGTACTCTTTCCAATGGAAGTAGTCCCACTACATTTGGAGTCTGTATGAAAAAGTTATGACTTTTTTACCCAGAACACCTGTTTTTTGACTAGTTTCAGGACTGGTCACAAACCCTATATTCCACAGAGTGTATCTCCATAATTATAGAGAATCAAGAGCTGAAATTTTTACCAGAGGTACCTGGATATGTCTTCTCAATACCATAGCGATTTCACCATCTTAATCATTCTAGAAAAAAAATTATAGAAAAAATGGTAATATGACCTGAAAATAACATACCTTAGAACACATCACCAAAAGACTTCATCCTCCCTTGAAATCCGGCCTTCCTTTACTTATTCTTCCCTCTGAAATTCGACTTGTATCAAATGAATGTATAATGATATTTATTTATACCATTTATCTCACTTCCTTTTAACATTAGGGTCGACCTGACACTTTCTTATTTTGTAATTATTTTCTTTAATTATTTTTAGGGCCTACATGTACTTCCTTTTTCAATTCACTTTTTTATCTTCAAAAATTCATTTCTCCTCAACCATGAGGATCCATGTGACATGCCACATACCACCAGAAACAACATGATGTATACTATCCATTCATGGGTGTTGTATATGCATGTGCATTTTCCTTCACGTCCAAATACCTTTATCAATCTTGCGGTCCAAAACCCATGACCAGGGTTGACATCAATGACAACAATCAATCTTCCAATAGATTTACCACTGTTAACTACATGCATGTCAGATCTAGGGGAGACCTAGTTGAGATAACATGTGAAAGTGACAGTTTGGCTATCAATTTTGATTTGAGTGAAGTGCACTCATGCAATCACACACACAGTGGATGTGCCTATGAGAAATGTGCAGCCTAGGCAAGAGGCATTCGAATCATTTGCAGGTTTTCCATTGCAGGGATTGCGCAGAGGAGGTAGGATGTCTGGAGGTAGATAATTGGGACATGTATTTGCTGATTTTTGTATGACAGTGTGAGACGATTATATTGTACTGAGAGCTCTTGGATTAGAGTTTTGTATGAGATTGTTTCATGATCCATGATAAACATAATATATGATAGTGGGGTTTTTAGCTTTATTCTTTCCTGAAAAAACATCTGTGTTATGTGTGATTGATCTTTCTTCTTGATATTGCAATTGGTGATCATGTTTTAAATTACAAAAGAATATTTGTAGAAGAGATTATGTATTTAACAGTGGCATATAATTGTTAGATCAGGAGAATACAGGCAATACATAATTTGTATTAAAATTTCTACATGGTATTAGAGCGCAGAAGATTGCATAAGCTGAGTTTGTGATTGTATAGAATTCGAATTTGCAGAAAGACCTTCTTGGTGCTATAACTGATTCAAGATCAAAATGGATTTCAATGGCTTAAGGTTGGAGTATGCACTTGAGGGCAGCTCGAACTACATTTCTTGGAAGGACAGGTCGGAGGCAGTAATCGAAGACAATGGCTTGAAGGAATTCATTGACAAAGATGTTCCTAAGCCAGATGTTGTAGACGCTGCAAATCTTGATGCATGGCAAAAGAAAGTGGCAAAGGCGAGGAGGATTCTATTGGAGGCAGTGCAAGACCACATCGTCTCAAGCCTCCATGGGAAAGCCACACCACATGCAATGTGGAAGACTTTGACGGATCTCTTCCAAAACAACAACAACCATAGGAAATTGGCGCTCAAAGATAAACTTAGGAAGATCAAGATGAAGAAGGGCGACTCCATTTTAAAATATCTCACGAAGTTTGTCCAATGTCGGAATGAGATGGGGAGTGTGGGAATAATATTCATTGATGATGATTTGGTGAGCTTGGATCTCCTATGACTTCCCAAGAGTTGGCACAGTTATCAAGACTCTGTCAATGGAAGGGAAAAATTGCTAGATTGGGAACGACTATGGTCGGATCTAGTGCAGGAGGAGTTCATGCGGAACACGAGAGATGGATCTTCATCAAAGAATGATGATGAATATGATTGTGCTTTGGATTCCAAGGCAAGGAAAATAAAGGGGAATAAATTCCATTCAAAATCCAAGTCTAAAGTCAAGAAGCTGGATTTGTCCAAAGTGAAGTGTTTTCACTATCACGAACATGGGCATCTCACTACTAGCTGTCCGTAGAAGAAGAAGAAAAAGAAGGCTGTTGGAGCTATAATTGGTGAGGCCCTTGCCTTGCAATTTGAACTTGACTTCTCTTTGATCGCATGCATGGAATCAAGTGCATCAGGATCAATGTGGTATTTGGATAGTGGTGCTTCCTTCCACATGACGAGAGATAAGGATTTTTTCAGTGACTTGGAGGAGAGAGATCTCAAAATGCATATAGAAATGGGTGACGATGGACGATACAGTGCGACTAGAATTAGTACCATTACCTTTCAGAGGGATTTAGGTAAACCATTTCAATTGAAAAATGTTATGCATGTTCCAGGTCTGAAGAAAAACCTAGTCTCAGTTGCAATGTTGGAGGACAGAGGCTATGACGTTGTTTTCAACGATGGAAAATCTTTTCTGCGACACAAAACAATGGGTCAAGTCAAAAAGATAGGGATTCAAGTTAAGAATCTCTACATGCTGGAGGTAGATGGTTTCATTGCCATGATGGGAAAGGAAGGAAAAGTGGTGAGTCAGGATGAGGGCGAATTATGGCACAGGTGATTAGGATATCTTCATCATCGAGCCTTGAAGATCATGCAACAAATATCTACTGGACTTCCAATGGGAACACTTGCTTAGTTAGATCAATGCAAGGGTTGCACCATGGGGAAGTATGTAAAGTCCACCTTTCATGAAAAGGAGAACTGTGCTTCGGTGATCCTAGAGAGAGTTCACACAGACGTGTATATGGACCATTCTCAGTTGCTTCAACAACAAAACATAAGTATTATGTTATTTTTGTTGATGAATTTTCTCGTAAATGTTGGATCTTCTTCATGTAGAAGAAGGATCAAACATTCTCAAAGTTCTGTGAGTTTAAAGCATTGGTGGAAAAATAGTCGAGGAAGAAAGTGAAGGCTCTAAGGAGTGATAATGGTGAAGAGTACATCTCTAACGAATTCAAAGACTTCTACAACAAAGAAGGAATTTGAAGAGAACTCATAGCACCTCATAACCCACAACAAAATGGGGTCGCAGAAAGGAAGAACAGAACGATCGTGGGTGCATCACAAGCAATGTTGCATGATTAGGGCCTACCAATGCATTTGTGGGCAGAATCATGCAATATTGCAGTTTATGTGCAAAACCTTTGTCCTCATAGAGTACTTGGCATGAGTACACCTTAATAAGCTTTCACTGATAAGAAACCTGATGTTTCTCATTTTAATATTTTTGGCTCATCTGTTTATGTGCGTGTGACCAAGGATGCTACGAAGAAGCTGGAACCGACTGCTGAAGTTGGGATTTTTGTGGGGTACACACAAACACCCCATAATTATCGTGTGTGTTTTCCTAACAATAAGATGACTGTTATGCGAAGGGATATAAAATTCGACAAGGGGAAAGCCGTGTGGTTGTCGCTTGAGAGGGATCTAGACTTGCATGTGGAGAAGGAGCTGTTGATTCCCAAAGATGAGTCTCAATATGTGGATCAGCCACATGAGGAGGTTCATGGAGTGGAGGAAGCCACTGAAGCAGAGCCATCCATTATAAATGACAGAAAGCACACCACAAAAGCTGATAGATTGAGACTAGATGTTGCACAGAATGTAGGAGCACCTACTTCATAGCATAGAAAGAGACAGTCTCCTAATCGATTTAATGGATACATGGCTCTCATGAGCAAATGTATTGTGACTGAACCATCTTCCTTTGAGGAAGCAGTGCAGGATCCCACTTGGGTTGATGCAATGGTGGAGAAGTATGACTCCATTGTCAAAAACAGTGCATGGGAAATTGTCCCAAGACTGGTTGACAA
>JASDQU010436236.1:54793-78420 GCA_032191745.1 Picea mariana | reverse complement strand
AAAAAGGAGCCACAAATCAACGATTGTCATAGATTCATGTGCCATAGTATCGTCAACACTTCTCATGCGACGTCCACACTTCACCTTAGATCCTCAATGATGACATACATCATATTGACAACCCATATCTCTCCTGAAACATTTTGAACCAGCTCAATGGTCGTCGTTCATGTTAGGGGTTCTAGTGTCGTTGGGACTTGTACTAGTATTAGCACTTGGAATTCCCCAATGATACACCTCGTCATCGAAGCATCAAGATTTCTTGATCTTCTAGATCGACGACTACGATCCCTCCTTATATTAACATGGGATTTTAAGGAAACATAACAGTCTGCTTGGGTACTTAGCCACTTTCATGAAGTATTTCTCTGAGTCATTTACAAGACTTACCGAGTCTTAGGGACCTCGTTCTTGTCCAAGACACTCTATGGTTTTCCCAGTGTATCTCTTTCTACATCACCCCATTTCCGAAGGACTTGTTAATTTCGAGTGTCCCAACAATGTGATGTGCATGATTACACACACACACATGTGTGTGTGTGTGTGCGTGTGTGTGTGTGTGTGTTTATATATATATATATATTAGTCGCACAAGATTTTTCACAAACATAGACTTGTAATTATTTTACATAAGACATAGACTACCTTAAATCAGGAATATAAGACTTTTCATACAGATACATATTCTATGTAATTACAACAAATCTCCAAAATACACAATTAAGCTCACAGGTCAAGTATCCATGTCCATGAGCATCATATTGTTCATTCAACCATACATGCATTTAAATTAATATACAAAGATAGACTAGTTACTTATCTACATAAATTGAGATACGTTGACTATTACTGAAGGGTGAGTTTCTCTCCAACCAACTGTAGGAAAGGATGTTCTCTTCACTACTACAACTAGCCACCCCCGAGCTAGGATATGATGCCACAAGGGGGTTTTCTGCAATAAACTTTAGGGAGTTTTTCTCTCTTTTCTCCAAACCGGAGTGTTCTCTCTCTTTGTCTCCCACACTCTTCATCTATACCCATCTGTGTGACCCATTGTCCATATCAACGCCTTCTTTTCATGTCTTCTCTCCCAATCCCTCATGGATCATGCTAGAAGTTTCTCAAGGGTACTCTACCCATCCTTCCTTAAATTTCCAAGGGAACTATTCCAACTACTAGCTTGACTAATGATCAATTTTTAGGGTTGAGGACAGTTTGAGTCTACACTATTTTAATTAGATAGGGTACTTCCTAGAAGACTCATATCAATCAATGAATTCCTCCCTTTTGCACCATTTGTCTCATGGCATTGAACCTGTGAAGGCCATCCCTTCAGTAGTAGCTCAACATTTCTCTATTGCATTATAATAAAATATGTACAATACAAAATAAGTCAAGGTTCATTGTCTTTTCCTTGACCACTTAACGAATCTGTTTATAGTTTGTTAGCGATAATACTTATAATTATAAACTGGGAGAAATAGGGGTGTTACAATCCCCTCCCCCTTAAAGGAACACCGTACTTGGTGTTCTATATTCTACAAAAACTTTATATACAGTAGTGTAAAAAAATGGTATGCTTGTTTCATGGCATCCTCCATTACCCATGTTCCTTCATTGGGACCAAAGTGTTTCCACTGCACCTTGACCTATGCAATGGTTCCATTCCTAAGAGGGATCTCTCTCTTATTTAGAATGCACTTTGGTTCTAGAAGGAACTCTCCCTCTAGCTCCACCTAGATCATAAACTAATCAATTATGTGAGTAGAATCATGTATATATTTATTTAACAAGGAGACATGTAAAACATTATGTGCTTTCACTGTGGGAGGTAAAGCTAATCTATAAGCTACAGGTGCCACTCCATCCAAAATTTCAAAAGGTCCACAAAATATGGGTGCCAACTTGACACATGTTCCCATTCTTAAGGAACTTCTTCTGGTTTTAATTCAAAGATACACGTGATATCCTACTTTGAATTTTTTGTGACTTCTTTTGTTGTCTGCATATCTCTTCTTCCTGTCCCAGGCCACTTTGAATTTTTTCTTTATTTGAGTTACTTGTTGTTCCATATCCATTAACATATCTATCTCAAGTGTTATTTTTTCCACTGGATTATCCCAACTAATTGTGATATTGCATTTTTTTCCATAGAGAGCCTCAAAAGGACTCGTTTTCAAGGATTCCTAGTAGCCATTGTTGTAGGAAAATTATACCAAGGTTAGGTATTCTTCTCATTTCTTGGGCCAATGCATCACTTGCATCCTTAACATGTCTTCCAATACTCAGTTTACCCTTTCTGTTTTCCCATTAGTTTGAGGGTGATAGGTTGTACTAAACAATAATTTCGTTCCACAACTAGTAAACAAAGATTTCCAAAACTCTAAGGTGAATTTGCATCTCTATTAGATATAATTTCCTTAGGCATCCCATGTATCCTAAATATTTCTGTCATGAAGATATTGGCAATATCTATTGCCTTGCAAGTGGACTCTACTGGAATAAAGTGAGCAACCTTGCTCAACTTGTCCACAACTACCATAATGGCATCATTTTGTTTGGTTGTTTTGAGTAGTCATGTCATAAAATCTATGGAGATGGTTTCCCATTTCCATTCTAGAATAGGAAGGGGATGCAATAGCCTTGCTGGGTGTTTTTGTTCTACCTTATACTGTTGACATTCCAAACATTTAGCTAAATAATCAGCTATGTCATTTTTCTTTCTTGGACAATAAAACAAATTCTTAGTGGTTGTGATAATTTTTCGATAACCATGATGACCAATATATGGTCTTTTATGCAATTCATCTAAAATGAACCTCTTCAAGTTGTCAAGATTTTGGATATACAACTTGCCTTTGTAAGCTAGAAGGCCATCACTCATCAACTGATAACCATCATACTTCGGCCTTGTGGGATCTTGTTCCAAATGTGCCTTTACCATTTTGAAAAACTCATCTACTTCATGTGCACTCTTAACCATTTATTCGAGGTATGTTTCATAGGTACTTACAACTACTAAGCGAATTAATTTCATACCCCTACTAAGGGAATCGATCACTCTGTTTGATTTCCCTTTAATGTGTTTGATCTCCCTTTAATGTGTTTGATCTCAAAATCAAACTCACCGATGAGAGCCATCCACCTAGCTTGCCTAGAATTTAACTTGGGTTGGTCGAATAAATACCTCAGCCCACTATGGTCTGTCATGACCACAAATTTTATTCCTAGGAGGTAATGCCTCCACTTTTTTAAAGCATGCACTGTGGAATCTAATTCTAGGTCATGAGTCACATAATTTATTTCATGCTTATTTAATTTCCTAGATTCATAATAGATTAAATTTCCTTCTTGCATGAGGACTCCTTCGAGTACTTCTTTGTAGACATCTATGCACACAAGGAAATCCTTGTTTGGGTCTGCAATTTTTAGCACTAGGGCATGGGTCAAGAGATATTTCAGCTATTGGAAACTTTCCTCACATTCTGTTGTCCAAATAAATTTAACTCCCTTTCTCTGTAAAGAAGTGATTCAGTGACTGATTTTGGAAAACTCTTTTATGAATCTCCTATAGTATCTTTCTAGACCCATAAAGGATCTAATATCAGTTATATATTTTAGTGTAGGCCAATCCATAATGGCTTTGATCTTATTAGGGTCATTTTCCACTCCTTTCTAGAAAACAACATGGCCTAAGTAGTGGACTTGCTTTTGGAAGAAGTCACAATTACTCATTACATAGACCTTGTGCTCTCTTAGTAATTGAAGTACTTACTTGAGATGTTCTTCATGCTCTTCCCTTCTCTTTGAATAAATTAGGATATCATCAATGAAAACTAAAACAATTTTTTCCAAGAACTTGCTAAGTACACTATTCATCAAACAAATGAAGGTGGTTGGTGCATTGGTAATACCAAAGGGAACCACCACAAATTCATAGTTTCGATATCTTGTCCTAAAGGTTGTTTTGTGGATGTCTTCATCCTTGATATAGACTAGATGGTATCCAAATCTCAAATCAATATTGGAGAAGATTGTATCACCCCTTAATTGGTCAAATAAGTCATCAATTCTTGGCAAGGGATACTTATTCTTAATTGCCATTTTGTTAAGTTTCTTATAGCCTATGCACAACCTGAGGATTCCATCCTTATTATTGACAAATAAGGTTGGTGCACCCCAAGAAGACACATTGTTGTATGACTATACTGATATGCAAATATGCTTCAGAAATAACAATAATAAACACCAAAACATTCAACCACAATATTCAACACAAGAATGTAGAGAAAAACTTTGAGGTAGGGTAACACCATATATTAATCCTTATGGAAGGATAAAACTCCTCAAGAAATCCTTTCTTGCACATTCACAATATTCGTCACCATACAATTACATTGTTTACATTTCCTTTTATAGCATTCTCTATTTTCTAGGAACCTTCTAGAGAAGGAATATTCTAGAAAGCCCATTTATTATATCTAAGTACCCATTTATTATATCCAAATACCATAGTGGGTCTTATTTAATACCATGGTGGACCTAGTACTTAAATCACAACTTCATCAAATGATAATTTAAGTAGTACCCATGCATTAAAAATACCAAATCCAAAGTATATAAGATGTTTAAATGACCAAAAGATCACCAAGAAGAACCAAAAAATCCACCAAGAAAACAAAAGGGAAGATTTCGGGGCCAAACCAGGTCAAAATAGGGTCAAAAAGTCTATAAATAGAGGTGAAAGGGGTCATTTTCACCATTGCACTTAGAAAATTCCCCAAAATAGAAAAAATGGTCTTTCTTCAATTGGACATTTAGAGAGCATCGATGGACAAAATCGACTCATTCTTGGGACAAGTAAGTGCCCCTTTCCTTTACTTGCACATCCAGTCATTTATTTATATTTTTAGAAGGATTTGGGGGTCTCACACGAAAAACTTATTTACGACTGTGTTGTATGCGTGCTTTTCATAGTCAACATGCATGCACTGTTTATACACAACTGTCATAAAAACAGGTGCGTACATGAACCAAAAATTGAGAAAAATAAGCACTAACGCCCAAAATGGTTGCATGAATTAGGATGTATGTGCGTTGGAGGGAAAGGGAACATGAAGAGGTAGACAAAATGGTCGAGGAAAACCCAAAGGCTATGGGTACACTGAAACAATGTGGATTATGGAAATTATTCTATTGTCCCTTTATGAGATCTCAACCAAGACTACTGAACCATCTAGTAGAGTATTGGAACCTAGATGTAGAGTCCTTTATGCTATAAGGCCAATCATTAGCACCAACCATTGAAGACATATACTTTTTGACTGGTCTCTCTAGGAAGGGAAAACCGATGAACTTGGATACTTTCCCTCCAGGGCCATATAACATAGCCCATTATATTGACATGTATTGTGAGGCCGATACAGAAAAGGTAGGCTCACAAGTTTTGATGTAGAAGATTGATAATCTTAGCTTAAGAGTGGTACTATACATGATTGGGCGGATTATTGGATTTGTTGCTCTACATCAAGCCTCTCGAGCTCAAATGCATTGTGCAGTGCAGTGTTTGCAACTGATTATATTTGATTGGAGCACTACCATGCTCAACTATATGAAGCTACAGCTGAAAAAGTGAAAGTTGAGGAAGAAGAGAAACTTTGGATTCAAGACAGTACAATGTGCATTCTTCCTTGAAAGAGTTCCAAGCATGGGCCCAAGGGAGGGTGTGCAGGGACACATAGAATCCTTTCCAACATTGTGTAGATGGGCCACTTTGATGCCAAGTCAGGGAGGAGGTGGGAGGAGGTGGGTACGCGAGTCATATGATGACAAGTTCTTCGAATGGTGGAAACACCAGATTCCCGCCATCGAGGAATACCCATATGCAAGTATTAGCTTCTTGAGAGACTCAGACATGCCCATGCCCTTTACTGTAGCACATGACAAGATAGATACATACTGACATTTTTAACTTTTAACTTTTTGATTTTATAATGCAAAAGAAAACATGTTTTTGGTAACATCATAGTACTGACTTAAAGACCTGTTATATACAGATGTGGGACCAGTGCGAACAGTGGACCTTCGTCAGACTAGGCGTAATCCTCAAGAGAATATCCATATAGGAGGAGCCACAACAGAGGCAAGTCCATCATCAAGAGAGGTCGAGAGAGTACTAATATCCCTCTTCCATAATGTGCACATGGCAGAGATCAAGGATCTGCCACCATCCATGCAGACACATGTAGTGGGAGTACCCAAGGCATGGGTCCAATTGTTCCGGTGTCTGACCAATGTCATCATGTACTATACTAGGGCCTACAGGCCTAGAGCTTAGATTAATATTGGACATTATGCATGCCGAGGGAATCTTTTTGTATCTCTCTTATGTATTGAGGGCTTAAGCCCGATGATATATACTTGAGACTTTTTTAGGCTTTATGGCCTACACATTTTACTATGAAATTTTTTTGGACATGTTATATATATACATATTTTTTACTTATGGATTAAATACAATTTGTACAATTATATTTACATGTGTGTGTGCTTTTATATTTAAATGTGTGAAATATGCCAATCTAAAACATGATTTGTGAATGTATCAATTAATTGATTAGAGCATCTAGGAACATGAATATATGTAATATAATCAAAATAAAGTTCCAAGAGGCATACCCTAAGGAATCATCAGTGCAAGGTGGGATCATGAACATGGTATACCCCATTTAATTGCGACACTACCAGTTGAACATCTAAATGAACCCAAAGGTGAGAAATACCATGAGAAATACCAAGTGACAAAGCATCGCATAACAATTATATTACAATGCTATACTTGGAAACATTATTGGTTGTTTCTCCTAGACAAGCACCTCCAAAAGATACCAACTGACTAGTGGGCATGAAGATCACCCAAGATGCAGAAGCAAGTGTATCAGCTAGAACCGTCGGTGAACCCAACATAAACCTCAGATTCACTTGACATCTACCACAACGGAGAGACATAATAAACTACATGTCCATAAAACAAAAAGATACTAAAATATATAGATAATTATATACACTATATACAAAAATTCACACTCAGGTGACCAATCTAAGCTACATAATACTTCTTTAAATAAAGCCCATTTCTGGGCCCAAGCAACACATTGCCTTCAAAATCAACCGATTCGTAAGTGCCTTTTTCCAAAACTTTCTTTATATTAAATGATCTGAACCACATAGGTTGAACTTTCCTGCTCCTAAGGGATCTTTATCTTGATCATAAACTAGGACATGATCAACTTCAGAGAATACCCTAGGGTGAATCGACCAATCGTACTGACACTTGATGCAATGTTTATGAGCCTCGTTAGATAAGGTAGCATCCTGATGTTGTTCATTGAGCTGCTCGAGATAGACAAGACACTCTTCAAGCGCAATTGTGTCATGCAATAGTTCTACAACTAACTTGATCGAAGGAATCTGACACTCTATCAACAACACTGTCTCTGTCCCATAAACCAGTTGGAAAGGAGAGAATCATGTAGAAGTCTTGGTGGAAGTTCGGTATTCCCAAAGTGCTGAGTATAACATAAAATGACAATTCGACTTAGCCGAATTGATTGTATATTGGAGAATAGTCTGAAGAGACTTATTGACTGCCTCCACTTGACCATTCTCTTGTGGATAATAGAGTGACAAATGTTCTTGTTTGAACCTTAGATTTGATATTAAATTTGTTATCATCTTATTTTGGAAGTGACTTCCATGGTTAGTGGCAATCTCCTTCGGTATACCGAACTTAGCAATGATTTGGTTGAAAATGAAGAGTGACGTCATTTCCCCATCATTGCTAAAAGTTGGCATGGCTTCGACCCACTTGGTCAAGTAGTCTACTGCCACAATGATATAACGATGCCCCCTAGCAGAAGTTGGGTGGGACGTAGTGAAATCAATTCCCCACTTAGTGAAGGGGACAAACACAATAACATGAAATATAGGAGCATGGTGTGTGCACATCTTTCGAGGGAGAAACTGATACATATGGCACTTCTTAACCACTTCTATACAATATTTTATTAATGAATGCCATAAGTATCCAGCATGAAGGATTTTTTTAGCATTAGCCATCCCAACAAAGTGACTGCCACATGCTCTAGGGTGTAAATCATTCAGAACAAGCTCTACTTCATGAGTCAGACAATGATGGAGAACACATTCGAGTCCTCGATGATACAAAGTGTCACCGAGGATAAGATAATTTCATGCTTGATGGCATAGTCGTTGATGCTCATCACAAGAAGCAATAGGAGGATGTTACACATTATTTTCATCACCCTTATGACTATTAATGATGTAAACCTATCTGTTGTCTTCAGAGGGATCGGTGGCCTAAATTCCTGAGGAAAGACGGGAGAAGAACTTTACCTGAGAGATGAAATCATATTTTCCTTTGTAAAAACCCTAGTAAAGAGGATCGTCACACCCTGCACTATGCATGGGGTGCAACGATCCCATATCATCGCAGGATGTACTAAACCTGAATTGTGACGTCGTCGCAGGCTGCACTATATCTAGCATATGATGATTTTTGTACATGGGAAAAATGAGCATATTCTCGATGCTTCTAGAAGGAGAAGCTTCTATGGTGAGGTGGCCTCCGAACAGTTTGTATCTTACTCGCTTTTATGATTTAGTGGGATCATCCTAACCTCCTCACCTTATCCTATTCAACTTATAAAAGGAGAGGAGCTCTCATGGAGAAAGTTAGCTTGATTGGGTTTGAGTAATTTTGTATCTTGGAGTTTTTGGGCCTATGTTGGCTTTGAGCTTTGCTTTGTCAAGATAGATTGTGAGTAGCTATCAGATCTACAGTCTCAGAATCCATGGAGTAGAAGTGTGTTGGAAGAAAGGAATTGTTGGAAGGAACCTAACAACATCAAGGCATTTGGTTGTATCTTTCTTCCACATTCTTTAATACAGATATACTTTTCTTTCCTATATGAATGTTATTTGTTCATATTGTATGATTCCTTGATCACGTACATAGTTTCATATCAAATAGACTCTGTTATTATTGTCTTCATTGGCTTGTGTTCTGTGGCAGATATTTCTCCATAAGCCTTACGATGGATCTTGGATTGCATTGACGAAGTTGGATCTTTGATATTTAAAAGGTATGTTCTAGATCCATTTCTCATTTGATAATTGAAATCTAAAGAAAGAGTAGTGTACTGTCTTGTTTTTTTCTAGTTTCATAGTGAAGCTAGGGGGATTGATTTGTGTCCGCACTTAACAATTAGCCCAATATTTATGAGATTAATAAAAATTTATGGACATTTAATAAAATATTTATTGATATTTATGAGTTTAATTAAAAATTTTGGACATTGTGCATATAGGAATGATAAATGTTTTATCCTTCTCGTAATATAGCTTTCATTGAAGTGAAATATTTGCATTCTCATTTCTTTTCATTGTTGAGTCGATCAAAACATCATTTAGTCCATGCCATTGTCCTCTTGAGTAACAACAACCTTAAAATAAAGCGCTTATAAAAATTGATTAGACATTTTTATATTTTCTGGTAGAAAACCTACATTAGATTAGTTGTAGGGCTTTGGAATAGGTGTGAAAGATAACTTTCCAAAGATGCAAACAAATATAGAATCTTGCATTAGGAAGCGGTGAAATCCACTTGCTACATTTTGTCCTGAAAAGCCCTTCTAACACAAGGGTCAATCATGAGGTCACATTAGGATTGGTGAAGTTACTCACCCTGCATTTCCGGTCTTAGTGTAGAGATTTCACGTATTATTGGGGGTCACTTGAAGGTATACCCATGATTATGTGTGGGAGCCTCTCGAGTTGATTTCAGGCTAGATACCTTGCCTTTGCGTGTGGATCAGACTGTCGACTGTTTCTCCAGGCATCATTGTCGTAATTGGTAACCTTAGTGGCCTATCTCTTTAGGGTCTTTACAAGAGGTCACTGTGGAGGGGAAATTCTTCTCGGTACTTGGAATCGACGTTGGAAAAAATCACTCGAGCTCCTTGGAGGGTATACCCACAATTATGTGTGGGAGCTTGCACCAGGGTGTAAGTCTGTTAATCAGGTCGTCAATGTAACTTTTCCACCTGCTCTATCGCAACCCCTTCTTACATTATTCCTGCGACATTGGATTTCATCACCAACTAGTGTGCTCATTGTGAGAAGGTTTTGTTTGCTTGCTTGCTTACTAGATTTTTAGCGTGTGATGTTTGTTTTCCCTAGCAGACTCTAGGTTGGATTTGTTTTTTATGGTGTCAATTCCCAAAATGACCAATGAAGGACCCCCTTTTCTAGGGGAACCTTTTGTTTTTCCTTCTTATGGAAACATTGGTCCTCCTCACATCGCTACTTTGAGCCTTCCAGGTGTCACAATTGGATTATCGGTATGGTAGTTTTCCACTCAAGTAATCCCAGATGCAACTAGTGCTTCAATTGTAAGCACTTGCCCCCAAGAACATCAACCTCATGTTGATCCTTCACCTTCCTCACCAGTAAAATATTCTTCACCTACTTCAATTGCAAGGTCTTCTTATGTTTCATCTTCTTCGCTGAGTGAAAGCTCTGAAGCTAGTAACTCGGTGGATAAGAAGAAGAAGAAAAGGAAGACTAAGAAGAAGAAAAATAAACAAGGGTCTACGATTCCAACCACTGTTGGACATGTTGGAAAACAACCAGTTACTAATATTCATGCTGGGAGAGTTGATGATGCCAAGATCACCCAAACAACCCATAAGCCCAAGTACCCTTGCAGGCTTTGTAAGGGTAGCCATATTATTAAGGATTTCCCTGGTCTATCCAAGGTCATAGAAGCATGGTATACACACCCTCTCCAACCCAGGTCGTCAGCCTCTGAACAACATGTTGATGACCTCCTGTCAACTAGTAAGGATACCGTTGGGAAGAAGAAAAGTAGAGTCAAGTTCTCATGTATGTTATGTGGAGGGAGTCATCTAACTCACCTTTTCCCTTGTATGGACGAAGCCTCGAAATTACTGGAAGACATGACTATTTCAAAACCTCAACTTCCAATTGTTTATCACAAACTTAATCTTGACCCACCTGTAGTTGATGGAATGATCAATCTAGTCTCTTCATCAGTTAGTTTGGTTGATCATGTAGTCAATCTGGTCACATCCTTAGTTGAACTTGTTGACAAAGTGGTCGATCCGATCCCATCCTTGGTCGATCCCACTCTCCCGTTAGAGAGTGCAACCTAAGTGGTCGATCCATTTCTATCCATCGACCCCATTCTCCCCTTGGAGAATGAAACCCAAGTGGTCGATTTGATGTCATTATCAGTCGATCATACTCTCCTGCTAGAGAGTAAACCCGATGCTACCTACATTTTTCTTGTTGATATAGAATTTACCGTGCTAGGGGGAATTCCTCCTTCTCCCATGGAACCTCCTCCAAGAAATGAGGCCATCCTTTTTGATTGGGGTGTGCTAACAAGACCTCGTCTTCCCTCTCACATTCCTTTCCATATTACCGTACAAGTTTGTGGTCGGGACGTTCCTCAGACGATGATAGATGAAGGTGCATCTGTTAGTATTTTGTCCTCTATCTCTTGGCAAGCTTTGTGTTATCCTCAGCTTGTGCCAGTTATGCATAATATGTTAGCTTTTAACAGAAGAACCGATCAACCTTTAGGATTCCTTCCTCAATTTTCTGTAACTTTGGGAGGGAAAACTGTCTTTATTGATGTTATGCTAGTCTTGGGTGAGATTATGTCTATTCCATGAAAGCTATTGTGTCCACTCTTTTTCATGTGATATCTTTCCCTCACGATGGAAGAATTGTGACTATTGATCAACTTTCATTTGTTGGTCCTGAATTTACCATCAACTCGATGACTTCCCTAAATGGTTCATATATGTAGTCGATATCACCCCTACCACAGGTCAATTATGTGTCATTGTCTCCCATGCTTTCAGCTGCTGATGTAGATGAACCTCTCTTTGTAATCTCAGTCTCTAATGACTTGGATCTGGTAGTTGACATGGTGATCTCTTCAATAGGGCTATTAGAGCCTGACCTCCTTACACCTATCGCGACCCTCGACATGTGTTCCTTCCAGAGTGTGTTTCTTCTGTCAAGTGAAGATCTCTTAGAGGCCATGACCGAGGTTTTCCCCTTGACATGGTGTCCTTCTAGAGCACTTTCCTCTTGGAAGCCATGATCAAGAAGAGAGCTATGAGCATGGTTTTCTGATTTCAAGCTCATTAAAAAATGAAACCAACCTTGAGCATCGTTTTCTGATTTCAATCTCATTAAAAATTGAAACCAACTTTGAGAATGGTTTTCTGATTTCAAGCTCATTAAGAAATGAAACCAGTTGTGAGAATAGTTTTGCGTCTCTATAGAAACCTCGTTAAAAAATGAAACAAATATTACGAGCATAGTTCTTTTTTCTGTGTCAAGCTAGTTAAAAAATGAAACAGAGGTCTGGGGATTGAACTTGGATTCTCGAGCATAGTTCTTGTTTCTGTGTCAAGCTCGTTAAAAAATGAAATAGAGGTTTGGGGATTGAACCTGGATTCTTGAGCATAGTTCTTGTTCCCGTTTCAAGCTTGTTAAAAAATGAAATATATTCCCCCCCCTCTTTGTTTGAGTCAAGTCCTTCATCCATTATTTGAAGCTTCATTCATTCACCTTTGCAGTTGGATGAAATGAATCTTAGGGGGCAATTTATTTCAGCCTCTAGACTTCATGCTGAAGTTAAACCACTAGTTTCTTAAGTTGGGGGCTAAGTACCAGCCATCCCTATGTTATGCACTGGGAATTTCAAGCATAGTTTTCTCTGGTTCAATCTTGTGTAAAAATGAAACCACCTACCTCAAGCATAATTTCCTCTAGTTCAAGCTTGTGTAAAAATGAAACCAGGTCCAAGCATAGTTTTGGCTAGTTTTAAGCTTGTGTAAAAATAAAATCTATCCCAAGCATAGTTTTGTTTTGTTTTAAGTTTACATAAAAATGAAAACAATCCCAAGATTAGTCTTTGTTCTTTCTCGTGCTCGTAAATACTTGAGAATGTAACCGAGTAAACTTTTATCACTTTTTCTGACTTGTAAAGGTTATACGAAAAAGGAACCCCCTGGAGTTCCCTTTAAGCTCTTTCGAAACTCTCTAAACATGAAAAGATTGCCGAGCGATCTTGTTTTTTTTTCACGCTCATTAAAGTATTTGAATAAAATGTCTATTGAGTGGTAGTTTATCTCTTTTTCGGTCTCATCAGACTAATTTATGAAAAAGGACTTGATGGAGTTCTCTTTAAGTATTTTTCAAACTCTCTAAAATTAAAAAACCCCTTAGTTTTCTCTCTTTGAACTCGTTAAACAAACATCAAAATGCCCACATGGGATCAAACCACTCCTTCTTAGGGTTTGTTAAAAATACTCTAAGGGACTCATCTGAAGGATGATCTTACAGTTCAAGCATATGTTATCCTTCTCAAGCTTGTGTAAAAATAAATAGGTACTTTCCAGAAATGGTGGGGGAAAAATTGGGAAAGAAATGTATCTAAACCTGTATTCTATGGAAGAGTCGCTTTCGAACATGATAGCCTTTCACTCGCTTTGTGTCTAGGATGGAAAATCCACTTACCTCTTGATCATACTCTTTTATAAGATTACATTTTAGTCTAAGATCCCTGTTGTTGAGTTAGTGTTGCCAAGACAATCGTCGTGTCCACTATCGTCAATATTGTTGTAACAGAGTTTGAATTTTTCTCTCCTTAGTATCTTCATCCTAAATGTGTATGAGGATCACCATTTCCTCTTAACTGAGAATCCTCTTACCGCTCCTGAAAACCGTGAATATACTGGAGAAATAATGTTTGAAATATTTAATGTTCCCGTGAATATACTGGAGAAATAATGTTCCAGGACTTTATATAACTGTACAGGTTGTCCTTGCTATTGCTGTTGAGTACAGAATTTCTAAGTGGATGCCGGAGATGGGATTACATACATTGTACCTGTAGCAGATGGCTATGTCTTCAGAAGTGAAGAATATCAATAATTACACAGGAAACTTTAGCCTTTCAATTATCCAGCAAGGTCTGCATATGGACGTTCTCTTGGAGAGTTGATCGGATCCTTCACACACAGTGACCATGGGCTTTGTGTTGTGCTCGGAGCAGTCTTTTTATCGGGGGTTCAAGATAAGTGACAGTTTCATTTGTTTGCATCCATGAGACAAATCAGTGAAACGTAATTGCATTCATATCTGAAGATGATATACTCGCTTTTACGCATAAGTTCACAACAGAAATGAAGAAGTCTTCATCGGCCTCACGCAATCACCAGAGTTGTCGTTGCATCTTGTGCTTAAAATTAGATATTTGATGTAGTGAGTGGACGGACGGGATGAAATGAAAGGCATGTAATCCGTCCCCAACACGTGTCCTGATTGTAACAATGCTTGAGCTGGGAAGGATCGTGTCTTCATCAAAGAATCTTATTCTCCAACACCCATATTACTATTATTATAGCTTGTGATTTTGTAGTTCGAGAGAGATGATATTCAAATCAAAGTTCAGATGGATAGCCCTTGTTGGGCTGGTGTTATCAATTCTTTCTCTTGTTACACATCTTCTACTGGCGAACTACTCCACTGCAGATCTCGTTCAATATACTCCCATCTTGACAATTTTCAACTGGCGTCCCATGGTCGAGAGCGAGGAGTTTCCTCACAGGGTAAACAATCAGAGTTCCCATTACAGGAAACTATGAGGTCCAATAAAATCACTTGAATCATTACAGCCCAATGTAAATCCACGAGGCAAATATCCGGCTGCAAGCTGATACAACAATGGGTTTATATTTGTGAAGTTTCAAGGAGGCTTCCAAGAAATCAGATCTTCGATTTGTGATGTGGTCGTTGTGGCTAGGCTTCTGAACGCTACTCTTGTTATTCCAGAACTTCAAGAGACCACAAGTACAAAGAAAATCAGCTCCAAATTCAAGAGTTTGATATCTTTATAACGAGGAATAGTTCATCGCAGCCATAGCATTATCAATCAAAGGGATATTTCCAGAAATTCATGGACAGTTAATAAATGTGGACCGGAACGCCAACACGTGCCGCGTGCATGAAACCACCAATCATGGGATTTAGGGGTTTCGATTATTGTTTTTCATACTGCGCCCTGTTCTCCGAAAGTCTGAAAGCCGAGTTCCGATTCAGCGTATTGATGAGTCTTCGTTTAAGGGCCTTGGAGCTCCAGGTAAGCCACTTTTTCCATCTCATCATGTGGAAGAGAGAATTGTCAGACTAGATTCGGTGCGTGGAAAAAGATGGCAACAGAAAATTCTTTTCCTAGTCAAGCGGATGACAAAGTATTGAGTACATGTGAGTCTGGAAAAGTGGTCAAAGGTGAAGGTGTGCCAGAAGCGAAAGGGGAACTTTCAAAGGAAAAAGATGGTAACTGGCCATTTGCAAATTCAGAACCTATGAGAGAAGAACAGGTTCAAAATGCAGTTAAATTTTTATCTCATCGAAAGGTACGTGGTTCTCCAGTCATCTACCGATGCTCATTTCTTGAGAGGAAAGGTTTAACAAAGGAGGAGATTGATGAAGCTTTTCGGCGTCTGCCAGACTCCCCCCTCTAATGCATCACTAGCTAAAACAACTGTGCAAAGTCAAGATACACGATCATCACCTCCGTTCAAACGTTGCAGCCTACAATGGCCCCACTAGTTACAACACCAACGACCCCATTGGTTCAACCAACTCGTTTTCACTGGATGCATATAATTTTTGCTGTAGAATTGCTCACTGCAACGGGTGCCGGTGTCGGTGTATTGTTCAAGAATGATGTTGTTCCAAAATTGAAAGCTTGGATACGACAAGTGATTTTTGAAGCTCTTGAAACTGAACAGAAGAAGGCTCTAGAGTCAATTCCAGCTGCAGAAGCTGCGGCTGCAGCAAAAGCTGCTGCTATGGCAGCATTTGAGGTAGCTAATGTTAGTCGAGAACTGGTCAAATCAAGAATTAAAGATAGGAAATATTTTGAGGGCCTGGTGCGGTCTGTGGAAGGAAAAGTTGAAGAAATGAAGTCAATAAAGAATGCTCTTCAGCACATACAAAGTACCTGTAATGATTTTCATACTGCAAATGGCATTTTGGATGATCAGGTTGAAAGTGAGATACGCAGAGATCACACTTCTATCGTAATTGTATATAAGGGATCTGAACAGACCACACTGGGAAATCTATTAATTTTATTTTAACTGCCAGATAGCCAACACAGCCAGCACTACAACTCATCTGCATGGAGGAGGATCTAATGCACTTACGGCTATAAACATTTTGTTAGAAACTAGGATTTGAATTGTACTTTTAAATTAGTTTAAATCACTGTTATAATTAGTTAAAAACAGTTGAAATTAGTTAGCCGTCCGTTATGATATGAGGCGGTTTCAACCTCTTTGAGAGACGGAATTTATATAGAGATGCATTCATTGTAAAAAAAGGAGGCCGGGGAGGAAGCTCTAAGGGCAGAGAGCTCTTGTGTGGAACGCTGAGTTATTTTGAGAACCGGAAATGGAATTATACACAGTGACGCGTTTTCTTGAAATTATGAGATTCATTACGGTCATTTCTTTCGCTATGTCCTCTTTTTGTCTTATTATCTATCTATTCTTTTGTCGACTGAGTTAAATATGTTTGGAATTCCTTTTAAATGCTCCTTACGCGCAGTTGATAAAAGTTTTGTCTTCATGATGACTGTTCAGAATTCACTCCAGATAAGTGCTCTGTATCTAGCCATCAACCTTTAGTTTTTTCTTCCAAAGTCATAGTGAAAATTCCTCCTTGATTGATGATTTCACTGTGGTGGCCCTTTCCTTTTCTTTTTCTGCTATTAAATCATGATCATTTATAGTTGAAAGAAAGACTTACTTTGCCTCATTTTCTGCAAGTAATGTGATCCCTGTTGCGATCTCCTTTCTGTGGTTTTCATTTGACTCCATGCCCAATGGAATTTTTTCCTGGATCAACTCCCAAATCTGATTAAACATCTTTTCTAATAAGAAATCTGGCCTTCTTACTATAATCATTGAATATTCCTGAGTAAAGAGCCCTTGGCTTTTTAGAGAATTGTCTCTGAGTGTATTAGGTCATAAGTGCACTCAAAATAAATTTGCAGGGTTTGGCTTGCTGCAACCCAAGTCAAGTTCTGAACAATAAATAACTTTTTCTTTTTAAAATGTGCTAAGGCTTGGCTCTATTACATCCTAGAGTCAACTCTTGCGACAACAAATATGTTCGAAGAGAAGTTCAACCCGAAAATCCTTCTATTGCGTTGGCCATTTCTGCAGTCCTTAAGCCTTCTATTGCGTCGACCATCCATGAGTCAATCCTGAATCACTTGTTACTCTGATCTACCTCAAATATTTTTACCCGTTTCGTGTCATTGATGGGGGATACATTAAGGCTCTCCTGTGACGAGTCTTTTCCTGTCGACCTCAACTCATTATCTAGGAATTAGACTTAGAAACTTATTAGTACCTTGGAACTTGCATGCCACAATGGCAGGTTTCCTTGCTTTCGATAATAGGTTTTTATTATTGACCCCTGATCGGGGGATTCTACTGAGTGTTCGACTTCAACTCATTAATTCACATTCGTTGGATTGTACTAGAGTACCTTGGTGTTCATTGACATTAATGGTGATTTCCCTCGCACTTGTTAACAATATTCATTAATGACCGGTAATCAAGTGGTTTCTACCATGTTCAACTTCAACACATATATTTGCATGGTTAGATTCGTACTATAGAGTGGTGGAGATGAATACTTTGGATTTTTTTGACAGATTTAGGTTGCGTTGGAGTAGATTCAGTTTGTATTGTTGCATAGATCCACATTGTATGTCTCGTGGCTATGTTCAAACTTGAGTCTTTAACAAATAGATTCACAATGTATTTTTGGTGGCTATGTTCAGATTTGAGTCATAATGGCATGGATCCACAGTGTATGCTTAGTGGCCATGACCTGTCTTACTTGACATGGATCTTTTCATGTCGGCATTTATGCTTTGAGTCATTTGTATTCTGAGTATGGGAATGCCTACCTCTGTGATTATATATTATTGTATTGTATTTCCTTGTTTGTTGGCAAGTTTCCGACCAACTATTCCTTGTTCCCTACACACACTAGAAAAAGTATTGCATCTATCATTTTGTTCTAACTTCATACTTTGGGGGCTCTCTGTTACACATTATTTTTGTCACCCTTATGATTGTTAATGATGTAAACCTACATGTTGTCTTCAGAGGGTTTAGTAGCCTGAATTCCTGAGGAAAGAAGGGAGAATAACTTTACTTGAGAGATGAAATCATATTTTCCTTTGTAAAAACCTTAGTAAAGAGGATCGTTGCACCCTGCACTATAGCTAGGGTGCGATGCTTTTCGTACGTGGTAAAAACGAGCATCTTCTTGATGCTTCTAGAAGGAGAAGATTCTATGGTGAGGTGGCCTCCGAACGGTTTGGATCTTACTCACTTTTATGATTTAGTGGGATCATCCTAACCTCCTCACCTTATCCTCTTCATATTATAATAGGAGAGTAGCTCTCATGGAGAAAGTTAGCTTGATTGGGTTTGAGTAATTTTTGTACCTTGGATTTTTTGGGGCTATGTTGGTGTTACACATTATTTTTGTCATCCCTATGATCGTTAATGATGTAAACCTATCTATAGTCTTCAGAGGGGTCAGTGGCCTGAGTTCTTGAAGAAATAAGGGAGAAGAACTTTTCCTGAGAAAAGAAGTTGCATTTTCCTTTATGAAAGCCCTATTAAAGATGATTTTCACATGTTGCACTATGGCTAGGGTGCAAGAATGCCTGATTCTTGTAGGCTACACCATAGCTGGGTTGTGAGAGGTTCGTAGGTTTCTCTATAAGCATGGTGCGAGAATGCTCATATGTGGGAAAAACAAACATCTTCTCGATGCTTCTAGAAGGATAAACTTCCATGGTGAGGTGGCATCTGAATGGTTTGGATCTTACTCGCTTTCATGATTTGGTGGGATCATACTAACCTCCTCACCTTATCCTCTTCAACTTATAAAAGGAGAGGAGCTCTCATGGAGAAAGTTATCTTTGGAGCTTTTTGGATTGGCTCGGATGAGATTAGCTTTTGGGATTAGCTTGGATTGTTTTTGGCTTGGGATTGCTAGCTTGGTTAGAGTGGCTTTGAGATTTGCTTTCTCAAGATAGATTGTGAATATTATCAGATCTATGCTCTTAGAATTCTTGGAGTGAAAGTGTGAGGGAAATGAAGGACAGTTGGAAGGGACCTTACGACATCAAGGCCATGGTTGTAATCTCTCTTTCACATTTAATACGATACAATAATATGATTCTTTCCTATAAAGCTGCTTGTGTTTTATTGTATGATTCCTTGATCACATACATACGTTTATATTGAGTTTATGCTATTACTATCACTTTGGTTGGTTGTGTTATTTTGTAGGATCATCATTGTATGAGTGTTGGAACGGAGCTAGGATGGCGATGGCAAGAGGAAACAATGTTTAAACGGTATGTCACCTATCCCTCTTTAGTTAGTAAATTCAATATTTAAAACTTAAGGAAAATGCCATGTTCTTGTGTGTTTTGTTCTAGATCTAGGTGGTTCTAGGGAGATCAGTTAGTGTCCACACCTACCGATTTATCCAATAACAAAATTGGTGACTCCATTGGGGATACAACCCATTTTGGTGGTTTTTTATTGGCCATTTTCTCTTGACCTACCCTTTTTCATTCCCAATCAATCTCTGAGTCTTTAGGAGATCCTTACAAACTCCCTGGATCCAGAAGTTCACTCAAAAGTTCTGTCCCTTTTCCAAAAATTGCTTGATTACAAACCTTCTCGCACTGTACCTCTCTGTGGCTTGCGAGAATCATTGATGTTCACACCCTACTGTTTAGTTCAGTGCGACCTTCTCGCACCCTGCTTGTATCTATATTGTGAGAATCCCTAATTCTCGCACTGTACCCCACTACCAGGATGCAAACTCATTTGTAAAAGTTTTGGATTAGGTCTTCCTATCTTTTTTATGCCCAGTTTTGCTTTGATCAGCTGGATTGAACTTTTGGAGCCTATATTGATTTGTTTACAGTCTGCTTGACATTCTTTGAGTTGCTTTTAGACATCTTTGCTTTGTTTGGTTTTGAAGGATTAGTCTTTTTCTTTGAGTGTATTTCAATTACAAAGTGTGTGTTTTCTTTATAATTGTTTAGGGAAATATCATATTTCTTCTGAATAGTTCACTTTAAAAGAAAACTTTTAGTTTGGGTTTCTTTGTTTTAACAAAGTTCATTATTGCTTTTAGTGAAATTTTTGAAACAAAAAGATTTAATTTCTTGCTTTATATTAGATTGGGGGCATCCTTGCATTTGAAGTAGCGAAATTGCATGATTCTTGGCATTTTTTGGTCTTAAATTCTGAATCGTGCATTGGTGTACAGTCTCTTTTTCTCATTTCTTGAGAATCTTTATATTGATGAGTTTAATAAATTTTGGGACATCGTGCATATGGGAATTATAAATGTTTTCTCCTTCTCGTAGCATAGCTTTCATTGAAATGAAAAGATTGCATCTTCATCTCTTTGCATAATTTTTGAGTCGGTCAAACCACCATATTGTGCAGGCCATTTTCCTCTTGAGTAACAATAGCCATAAAATAAAGCGCTTATAAAAATTGATTATACATTTTTATATTTTCTGGTAGCAAACCTACATTAGATTAGTTGTAGGACTTTGGAATAGGTGTGAAAGATAATTTTCCAAAGCTGCAAACAAACATAGTATCTTGTGATAGGGAGAGTTAAATCCACTTACTACATTTTGTCCTGGGAATCCCTTCTCACACAAGGGTCAATCACGAGGTCGCATTAAGACTGGCAGAGTTACTCACCCTGCTTTGTTGGTCTTGGTGTAGATATTGCACGTATTATGGGGGTCACTTGAAGGTATACCCACAATTATGAGTGGAAGCCTTTCAAGTTGATTTCGGGCTAGATACCCTGCCTTGATCAGATTGTTGTCTGTTTCCCCAGGCATCACTGTAGTGATTGATAACCTTAGTGGCCTATCTCTTTAGGGTCTTTACACAAGGTGACTGTGGAAGGGCAAGTCTTCACGGTACCTAGAATCGACGTTGGCCAAACTCACTCAGGCTCCTTGGAGGGTATACCCACGATTATGTGTGTGAACTTGCACCAGGGTGTAAGTTCGTTAAGAAGGTCGTCAATGTAACTTTTCCACCTGCTCTATCTCAACCCCTTCTTACTTTTTTCCCACGATTTTGGACTTCATCACCAACTAGTGAGCTCATTGTAAGAAGGTTTTCTTTTCTTCCTTGCTTACTAGATTTTTAGCATGTGCTGTTTGTTTTCCCTAGTAGACTCTATATTGGATCTTTGTTTTATTGGTGTCAGTTCTTGAAATGACCAATGAAGGAACCCCTGCTCCAGGGGAACCTTTTTTTTTTCCTTCTTATGGAAACATTGGACCTCCTCACATCGCTACTTTAAGCCTTCTAGGTCTCACAATTGGATTACCAATATGGTTGTTTTCTACTCAGGTAATCCCGAATGTAGTAAGTGCTTCGGTCGTAAGCACTTCCCCCCAAGAACATCAACCTCATGTTGATCATTCACCATATTTACCAATAAGATATTCTTCACCTTCTTCACTTGCAAGGTCTTCTTCCATTTCATCTTCTTCGTCGAGTGAAAGATCTCAAGCTAGTAACTTGGTGGATAAGAAGAAGAAGAAATGAAAGAAGAAGAAGAAGAAAAATAAGCAAGGATCCAAACTTCCAACCACTATCAAACATGTTGGAAAACAACCAGTTATTGTTAATCGTGTTGGGAGTGTTGATGATGTCAAGATCACCCAAACAACCCGTAAGCCCAAGTACCCTTGCAAGCTTTGTAAGGGTAGCCATCTTCTTAAGGATTTCCCTAGTCTACCCAAGGTTATAGAATTATGGTCTACACACCCTGACCAACCCATGTTGTCAGCCTCTGAACAACATGCTGATGACCTCCTGTCAACTAGTCACGATACCGTTGGGAAGAAGAAAAGTAGAGTCAAGTTCCCGTGTATGTTATGCAAAGGGAGTCATCTAACTCACCTCTGCTCTTGTATGGACAAAGCCTCGAAATTACTAGAAGACATGACTTTTTCACAACCTCAACTTCCAGATGCTTATCGTGAGTTTTCTCTCAACCCCCCTGTAGTTGATGGAATGATCACTCTAGACCCGTCGTCGGTCAATCCAATTGATCATGTCATCATTATGGTCATGTCCTTAATTGAACTAGCTAACAAAGCGGTCGATTTGATCTTGTCATCGGTCGGTCCCACTCTCTCGTTAGAGAGTGAAACCCAAGTGATCGATCCGTTTACACCTGTCGACCCCCTTCTCCCCTTGGAGAATGAAACCTAAGTGGTCGATCTAATCTCATCATTGGTCGATCCTACTCTCCTGCTAGAGAGTAAACCCAATACTAGACATGTTTTTCTCGTTGATACGGAATCTACCATACCGGTAGCTATTCCTCCTTCTCCCGTGGAACCCCCTCCAAGTAATGATGCCATCTGTTTTGATTGGCATGTGCTAACTGGACCGAGTCTTCCCTCTCACATTCCTTTCCAGATTACAATGCAAGTTTGTGGTCAGGAAGTTCCTCAGATGCTTATAGATGAAGGTTCGTCTGTTAGTATTTTGTCATCTATTGCTTGGCAAGCTTTGGGTTATCCTCCACTTGCATCGGTTACAAAAAATCTGTTATCTTTTAATAGAAGAATTAGTCAACCTTTAGGGACCCTTCCTCAGTTTTCTGTAACTTTGGGAGGGAAAACTGTCTCCGTTGATGTCAGGGTAGTCCAAGATCCCTTGGATTTCTCTTTACTTCTTGGGCGGAATTATGTCTATGCCATGAAATCTATTGTGTCCACTCTTTTTCATGTGATATTTTTCCCTCACGATGGAAGAATTGTGACTTTTGATCAACTTTCATTCATCCATCCTGATTGGATTACCTCCCTAAATGGTTCTTATATTTCGACGTTATCATCCCTACCACAGGTAAATTATGTGGCGTTGTCTCCCATGGCTTCAACTTCAGGTGACTTCGATAGGGTCTTTAGAGCCTGGTCTCCTTACCCCTGTCGCAACCCTCAATATGTGTTCCTTCCAGAGTGTGTTCCTTCTGTCTAGTGAAGATCTCTTGAAATCGATGACCGAGTTTTGTCCCTTGACATGGTGTCCTTTTAGAGCATTGTCCTCTTGGAATCCATGATCAAGAAGAGAGCCGATGATAGTTTTTTCTTCTTTGAGGCAACCTCGTTAAAAAATGAAATAGAGGTATATGAGCATGATTTTCTGATTTCAAGCTCGTTAAAAAATGAAACCAGACTTGAGCATAGTTTTCTAATTTCAAGCTCGTTAAACATTGAAACCACTTATGAGGATAGTCTTTTCGTCTCTGTGGAAACCTTGTTAAAAAATGAAACAGAGGTTACGAGCATAGTTCTTTTTTCTGTGTCAAGCTTGTTAAAAAATGAAATA
>JASDQU010436235.1:54136-64886 GCA_032191745.1 Picea mariana | reverse complement strand
TTTATAAATTTTGTTTTAAATGTTTAAATTTCATTTAAAATTTGATTATTTATTTATTTATAATTTCGATTTTAAAATAAATAAATTAAATTTAGTTTTTTTTTTAATTGTTTTAAATGCGTGTATTGTTTTTAGAAAATAAAATAAAATACAATTTTAGGGATTTTAACAACCAAAAATAAAAAGGTGTGGATGTTTTTTTTTTTAATTTGGAATGTGTTTAAAAAAAAAAATTGAATACATGATTTTTTTCCATGGTTGCAAAAAGAAATCTCGAAAAGAAAAAAAAAGTGTCACTGGTAGCACCACCTTTTGATTCAGGGGTTGATGTTAATATTTTTGTTGGTAACATAGTGAGGTTTTTAAGGCCATGGTTGCAAAAGGTGGTAATTTACCCCCACATACCACCACAAAAAAATGTGTTGCCAATGGCACCACTTTTTGATTTAGGGGTTGATTTTGGCTTAAAAATATGAGTTTTTAGAGTTATAGTTCTTGTTTTGAAGTAAAGTTCTTATCAAATCAGTAACTAGTTTTTAAATCGCTAATATTAAACTATGTCTATTTAAATTATATTACATTGTTGTATGGTGTGGCCGCAACATTCTTTTAATACAATAACCACCCAATTCAATTAAAAAAAAAACAATAAACCATTGTGTCAAAGGAAAAAATTATAAGAGAAAATCAACAAAAATCGAAGGAACCATAATAATCAAGAAATATCAAGGCAATATCAAAGATGAATTTCTCCTTGAAGGAGGTTTCACTTATCACAATGTTTCAAGTGTGTTGTAACAAAAAACCCTCACATTTTTCCAGGTTCTAAGGAGGGAGGCATGCTAGATTGTGGATCTTTAAGTGGTAGTCCCATGCCTCAACAATAGAGTGTCTTCCCAATTAGAAGCTAAGCTAGTTGAGAATGCAAAATTAGAAGCAAAAGTGTTCATTCAAAGAAAGAAAATTGAGAAGCTCATTGCAGATCACAACATGCAATTTAATTAATCTTGGAACTAGCTAGGATCACACACTTGTTGACTTCCCCTCCAAAAGTTTAAGTTGGGTCTTTCAAGACAACGATCAAGGAGGAATATATAGTCTAATAGATCAATGAGGAGATGAAATTTGAAGAGGCAACATTGGAATCCAATGTAGATGTCAAGCATGAAGTCCATAGTGGGCATAATTTACATTAAAAAATTTAGGATTTTATGTACTATTGATCAACATTTTTTCTAGGCCAATGCATTAAACTTTACAATTGTAATCCTTTTAGTATTGTGGAGAAAAACGTAAGAAGAACACATATTAAGGTGAACTCTTTATAGTTTTGGGAGTTTTATTGTAGTTACCAACTTGACGAGAATCCTCTAGAGTTCTTGTTTTTTTAGAGGTTGCATTTTCAACATTGTTTTCACCCCATTTTGAGAAGTGGTGCTATTGGCAATGCCCTTTTTTTKGGGGGGGGGGGAATTAAATTACCACGTTTTGTAACCATGACCTTAAAAACATCATAATGTTGTAAAAACAAATATTAAAATCAACCCTTGAATCGAAAAATGGTGCTACCAGCGCACCCTTTTTTCCAGGGTTTCCTTTTASAACCACGTGAAAAAATCACATGTTTTAAAAAATATCTATTTTAAAAATACATAGAAAGAAAAAAAGAAGGGCACACCCACATACTTTTTAATATTTTTCTTTTAAAATCTCTAATATTTTTTAAAGAGCGGAAAGAAAAAGCACACATTTAAAAAAAAATACCTAAAATTTAATAAAAAACCAATTTAAAATAAACTTAAAGAATTTAAAAAAAAAAAACATTAAAGAAAAGAAATTTAAAAAGAAAAACATAAAAGTGTAAATATTAAAAAAATCAAATTTAAAAAGATAATTGAAAAAAAAAAATTAAAATCACTTTTTTATTTTTGAAGTTGAAAGAAAAAGGAAAGACATGTTGTTGGGATGGGTGTGTGTTGATTCATGGAATCCCCCCACGTTTCCTCCCCCATTCATCTCATTGTGCCATACCACTCGTTGCACGCCATATCCCGTCCTTATTGCTTAAATGAGCATTGGACCATTCCTTGAAGCAACAAGTTGAGCCCTCTCCACTTCCCACACCTCGCCGCTCCTCCTTTAAGTGATGGTTGGTGTGGGGGATGGGGAGGGGTAATAGGTGGTAGGTTGGAAGGGGGATAAGGCGGGGGGGAAATAGGTAGTAGGTGGGAGGGAGAACTAGCAAGGGGCAGGCGTAATAGGCGGTAGGTGGGAGACGGGTTTTGGGAATCACCCCCACACAACATGTTGTAGTTTTTTTCGTGTTCCAACTTTTAATTTTTTTTTTTCAATTTTTCGTTTACTTTATTTTAATTTTATTTAAATTTATTTTAAATTTATAAATTTTTTAAATTTCATTTAAAATTTGATTATTTATTATTTATAATTTCGATTTTAAAAATAAAGAAATAAAATTTAGTTTTTTTAAATTGTTTTAAATGCGTTTTTTTTCAATTTTTTTAGAAAATAAAATAAGATACAATATTAGGGATTTTAACAAAAATAAAATAAAAAGGTATGGGTGTGCCTTTTTTTTTTTTTAATTTAGAATTTATTTCAAAAAATGTTTTGAATACATGATTTTTTTTCATGGTGAGAAAAAGAAATATCGAAAATAAAAAAATGGTGCCATTGGTAGCACCACTTTTTGATTTGGGGGTTGATTTTAAGTTTTTTGTTGGTATCATTGTGAGGGTTTTAAGGCCATGGTTGCAAAAGGTGGTAATTTACCCCCCACATACCACCACAAAAAAAATTTGTTGCTGATAGCACCACTTTTTGATTTAGGGGTTGATTTTGGCTAAAACATATGAGTTTTTAGAATTATAATTCTTGTTTTGAAGTTAAGTTCTCATCAAATCGGTAACTACTTCTTTTTAAATGTCTAATATTATACTCTTTCTATTTAAATTTGTTAAGATATTTAGACACTTAGAAGTTAGTTAAGATCTACTTGGTCTAATGTGTCGTTAGGTAAAAGTTTGTTTCTTAGTGTGTCTCTTTAGTATGCATTAGTATGTATTTGTAGTTAGGAAATCTGACAGTCATGATATGCTCCCGACATAGAGTGATCCGACGGTTCATATTTTCCTCGATCTTAACGATCATTGATCCATGGCTTAACACCCGATTGGTCCATGATCTCTATTTAAAGAGCATGGAGGGTCATTTGCCGATGATTGATTGTGAGAAACTCTCTTGTATAATCTTTCTGTAATCTTTTTCTTTTGCATTAATAAATTGCTCCAAGTGGTCGTGTTGGCTGGGGCCATGGATGCTTCCCTGTAGGGGTTTTACCACGTCAAAAAATCGATGTGTTAATCTTTTATCTAGTGTGTGAATGGTTACTGAAGGTGTTCATCCTCTATTGGAATACATGTGTTGTAGAACATGGTATCAGAGCCTGTTTGAAGACCCGCTCCTATTGTAGATCGAGATCATGAAGACGAGTTGACTCATCTCCATTTTTTTTTATCATTTTCATACATTTTTGGGCTGAGAGGACTAATCCATTGCGTACAGAGTGATCTTTTCAGTTAGGAACACGTTTCGTTTCACTCGAAAAGGTTTTTGTTTGCCCAAGATACAACCATTTCAGTCAGATCTGGAGGTATAAAGCATGAATACACATTTTTTAAATTTTTGCAGAATATTATTTTGGTTTTATATTATTTATTTCTGGGTTGCTACTCTTTTAGATTTGCTTATGCTCTTTGCCCCGTGCGATCTCGGAAAATAAAAAATAGATAGGAAAATGTGCATCTTCTGGGTAAGCTAACCGAGATCTAACCCTTGTTGTCATCAAGAAGTAATTTTTTTTTCTTGTGTGAAAAGAGTTTTTTTTAGCACGCTCTCCAAGGCCGTCTTCAACAACAACAACAATCCTCTTGCTAAAAAATACAATATGTTTTGCTAGACCATTTGGATAAAAGTTTCCTTATTAAGTAAGAGGTCTTCAGTTCAAATCTCTCTTTTTGTTTCTTTTTTTGAAAAAGTTCATGCTAAAATTGTAAAGTGTATTTCACTTCAAGTATAAAAGTGAATCACTATAAGTAGCTTTAATATTTTATTTTAGAGTTATTTATTTTGCATGCAACTTTTATTTTATAAAGAAACTTCATTGTAAAAGTGATCCCCACTTCTCTTTATAAAAGTGGGTCACTTCATAAAGCAACTTACACCACCACGTGGTCCTTTGGTTATCGTTTATGCCTTTTTTAAAAAGGGCATAACTCTCACATCTGAAGTCCATTTTCAATGTCGTTTTTTTTAAATCCGCCTAAATTTTCGAGATCTTTCCATCCAGATCATCAGTTTTAGTTTTTAAATCCATATTCTCTGCATATTTAATATGGATTCTACAAGTAATCTCCTACTTACCAACATCAACTACTTCCAATGGAAATCCCATATGGAGGATTTATTAAGAAGTAAAGGCTTGTACCAGATTACCTTAGGAAGGGAAGCAACACCCGCTGATGTTGATAAGAAATTCAAATGGGATAATAGGTATTATGAAGTACGTGGATTAATTGGAATGTCCATATCTCTTGATTTAAGGTTTCACCTTCAATCAATTGATCAACCCAAAGAAGCTTGGGACAAAATTAAATCTATGTTTGGTAAACACAATATTATTCGAGCACAACAGTTAGAAAATCAAGTACTGACTTTAAGTCCAAATGATTTTTCTTGCATTGAAGACTATCTATCTAAGTTTAAAACACTCAGAACTTTATGTGAAGAATGTAAGATAAAAATAGAAGAAGATCATTGCATCTATCTTATTCTTTCTAAGCTAGGTAGTGCATATTCTGTGTTTTTATCTACCTTTTATGCCATGCAAGAGGCTCTAGGGACAACTTATAAAAAAACCAGTCTTGAGAACTTTTGTGATGCTTTGATTAGAGAGAAATATAATCTTGTACAACTTTGAGTGATCAACATTGCAGGTACCTCCAACAAAGCCTTAGTTGTCCATCATAAAGATAAACCCAAGAATCCTAAGAAGCAACATCCTCGCCACAACAACAAGCAATATAAGGGTCCAAAACCCACGCAGACAACTTCAGCTCCTAATGGTGACAAAGGAGCAAAATATAAAAGTAAGAAGACTGACATACATTTCAAATTTTGTGATAAAGATGGTCATGATGAGTCCAAATGTTTCAAGAAGATGGAAGATTTAGAAGCAGCGATGAAGAAGCACAATATCAATATTGATTCTACTACTTCTTCTTCTTCTCATGGACATGCACTTTCTACTTCTGGTTTCTCCTTCAATACAACTTCTACTTCTTCTTCTGATGAGTGGCTTATTGATTCTGGAGTATCTTATCATATGGCTAATGATAGAGACATATTTTATGCTCTAAGTGAATGTAACACCAAGAAAATATTTGTTGGTGATGATATATTTCTTAGTGTTGAAGGATCTTGAACAAGTCAAGTAGAAAACAATCATTTCAATGATGTATTATGTGTTCCAAGTCTTTCTTGTAACCTTCTATAAGTATATCAAATCACTCATTCAGGTGAAGGTAAAACCGTAGAGTTTTCACCTCACCAAATTGTAATCAAGGATCTAAAATATCCCAAGCATGTTCTTGCAAATAGGATTGTTGATGATATTACCAGGTTGTACAAGTTTGACAACTTTGGGTCAACATCTTTTTCATCAATTTTTGTTGCTCATAGTGATGACTTCAAAAAAATTTGGCATGAGTGGTTTGGTCATCTTAACTATCGCTCATTGCAAAAAGCATGTAATCAACAGATGGTGACTAGTATTCCTCGTGTTTGATGTAGAGATGGTGTTTGTGCCGATTTTGTTCTTGACAAACATCATCGGGACAATTTTGACAAATGTGCCTCTTAGCATGCCTCGGGCCCTTTTTAGCTTGTTCATAGTGATTTGTGTGGTCCACTCTCTTCTCCTTATTTTTCTGGGTTAAGTATTTCTTAACTTTCATTGATGACTTTTACAGATGTACTTGGGTTTACTTCTTAAAACTTAAGAGCGAAGTTTTTGGACTACAAGGCCCTTTTAAAAAAGAAATCTGGACATCAAATTCAAAAGTTAAGAACAAATAATGGAGGCAAATATGTAAACAATAATTTTACAAGTTACAACACTACATAGGGAATCCAAATGAAACACACTATTCCATATACACCACAACAAAATGGTGTTGCTGAGAGAAAAAACTGCACATTAAAAGAAATGGCTAATTGTATGATCCAATCTAAGGGATTAAGTCGAAAGTATTGGGAGGAAGCAATCAACTATGCAAATTACATAGTAAATCACACTCCCACAAAGGCTCTTAAAATTATAACACGAGAAGAAGGTTGGACTAAAATTAAACCAAATGTAAGTCAGTTCTGTGTATTTGGTAGTATAACATGGGCTCACATTCTTGATGAGAAAAGGAAATCATTGCATCCTAAAAGTGAGAAGTGTATATTTGTTGGTTATTCTAAAGATGTCAAAGGTTATAGACTTCTTCAACCACATTGTAATAAAAAATGTATTAGAAGAGATGTTAAATTTGATGAAAATTTTTTGGCCTGCGAGCCTAATTTGACGATTGTGCCTTCTTCGGCCTATAAGCCATCTTCAAAATTTGTGCCTTCTTCTATTCCTATTATAGTTTATTCTTCATATGATGACACTAAGGATGGAAATCCACCTTTGCATGCTCACCTTCCTCCAGATGAGTCCTTTGAACCCGAACCAACACCAACTCCACAACTTCCTATATGGGTCTGTTCAACATGAGAAGCAACTAGTGATCTTGTCGGTGATCCTTCAGATCAACGTCAGACATGTTCACAGTTCCAGCGAGCCTCTGCTCTTTTGGCTCAAGTTCCAGAGACTCATGATCCAGAGACATTTGCAGAAGCTTCATGTCATCCAGATTGGGATACAACAATGAATGAAGAATATCGTTCTTTAATGGCCTGTTATCCCCCAGTTTAGGGATAATTGAGGAGATTATGTATCAAGGCTCACATATCCTAGACATGGAATACCGAGAGCTAGATTGACTTGAGCATGGGCCTCGAGGGACCATCTTTTCTTTTGTTCAACACCTCTACCTTGTCAGCAACAACAACATTCATCACCTTGGCCTGGTCCTGTAGCAGAAGTGGATCTTACTCCATGAGGCAATGAGTCTGGGTATCATGGTATGTGTCACTTTGATCCTCCAAACCTTTGAATATGTGCATTCAATTCTTTTTGTTTCTAACGGTGCTTGGATCTTATACAAATCCACTTGACCATATTTAGGGGGAATGACAAGATGACCTCGTAAGCTTGTGCCCATAGGTTTTGAGTTGCCATTGGGGGGATTCATGAAAGGACATCGCCCTCTCCCACCATACTTATCACTTTCCATCTTCCTCCTGCTCATCCATCCCATTACACTGGTCCGAGCATTGGGTTGGCCAAATAGCCAAATATTTAAGGGTTGCACCTTACCTTGTGGGAAGAAGGGGCTAAAGGCACAGAGGGTAAAAGTAGCTAGCAAAAGATAAAATCCTAAAAATAAAACCTCAAGATGCTTCACCCAAGGATCCCAGAGAAAACGGTAAAAGGATTCTCAACAAGAAAAAGAGGGACCCATAAAAAATAATAAAACAAGACCTAGTCAGAGGATAGGGGTCTCATCACGAGCAAGCCTATTAGGTCCATGGGCATCTAGCGATATGACACTACTAGCAGTTGGTTACCACACCAGGGTAGTGGCTCTTGGTGGCATAGCCAAGAGAAAGGGGGTCTAATCACGAGCCAACCTTCTCATTTCCGTGAAAGTGCTTGTGGGTACATTGCCACCACTGGTCAACACACCAGGGCAATGTCCCCTGATTAGATTCTTGAAAGAAAAAGAATAAAGAATAAAGATAAAATGCATGAATGGGCTTGGAAACATTTGCATCCAGGACATGTGCATCTCACCCTCTATAGAGGCACCCACATGTAAGCCATTCATTTCCCTGCTATCAATGCACCCCTTGTCCAAACATCCCTTATCCATCTCATCCACTAACACAAATTGGATTTGATTTCTCCCAGAAACATCCCACATCCAATGAGCATTAGCCCAATAGGACACCCTGTCACTTCCTCCAAACTTGGCTTGTAGATTTGTATAATTTCTTTGAGCACTTGAATGAGTCAAAGGGGTTTTATGCACATGTTTGATAAAATTAATGATTATATGTGATTGACATTTCTATGATCCCTGTGACTTATGAGCCTGTGGAGGGCGTATCTATTGATGTGCAGGACCATACCATAGATAGGTACCATTATGGATAGACACACATGGGGAGATGGTTAGTTCATACCTCCATGGGGATGAAATCCCATCATATGGATGTTGAGACCCCAACAAGGGGCATAGAAAGGTCAGAGGGTTTGCACCAGGGAAGAGGAGGACGTTACACCAGAGGCACCTTAACAGACCTGTACCTAGGGGGGTTGTTCCCTTTCCACCCGGATGTTGGCCTTGGAAGGCCCATGATGTCACCCAGGACATTCATGATGTCATATAATGCTTGTTGACATTTTGGGAGGTAGTTGTGGCACGTGTGGCAGCTTCCAGAGGCCCAAGGGGGCCTAATGTTTTTCTCCACGATGCTAATGTTGCCCTAGAAGGGGATAACGTCACCCTAAAAGGGCACGACGTCTTCATTTTTTGTTGATTTAGGGTTTTATCATGACATTTAATGTAAAACAATATTATTATGTATTTTTGGCCATGTCGACCTTTTGTGACCTAAAAATTAATTAAGGTCATTGTTATTGTATAAGTAAGAGAGCTAAAACTCTCTTTTATTAATGATCTTTCACTCACACTTGTGTGAGGTCTGAAATTTGAGCCCTCTTTTAGGGTTTTGGATGAAATTACTAGTGCGCACTTATTGAAGGAGGTTTATTTTGGTTATTTTTGGCATTTTCTTGGTGGAAGGTTTACAACTAGAGTTTGGCATTGATGATACTTGGTGAATGTAAGTGAATTTCTGCAATCCTTCCTTTACTTAAATGGTTATGGTATTTTTACTTGCATTTTGTTAATGAAATTTGCTGGATTAAACCCTAGGAAATAAGCACATGTTGGTGTCCTTATTTTAAGTCCCTACTAGGTTATGCCAACAAGCCATTTTATTTGCTGAAGATAATTTCTAGGGCCTTGCCATTGCAACACCCTACTATTTACTCTTCAAGCTAGTTGTTTTTACTTTGTCTTTGAGCTAAAGAAGGAGGAAGACGCACTACGACCGAGGGTTACTACACCTTAGTGAGTCGTCTTCCCCTAGGGTTGATGGTTGAAGCCTTGTATTAACAACACTTCATCCAGCATATCCCTCTTTTCTTTGGCCCTGCCACTACCATTTTGTCCCCTCAACTCTTGCAGCTAGTTTGACTTCATTTTCCCTATGAATGAACTTATCTAAGACCTTTATGCTTGAGTGCTTTGATCACAAAACTTCAAACATCCAATACCCTTGAACAAATACTAACAACTTCTAACACTAGCTTAGACTTACCTACTAACCTTATTGCTGCTATTATCCACTTGATTTGAAGTTATAGTTTGCAAATTTTTTTACATATTTAAAGCAATTGAAAGATTGGCTAAATGCATTGCTTCTGATGAATGTTGATATTATAACATTGATGATAAATTGTCCTTGCTCATTGTGAAGCTTATTCTTAAGCATTTATTGTAAAGTGACATATTGTGATTATTGCTATTGTACATCATTGATTTGCTTCATCAATATTATTGATCAATTTATTTATATCAGAAAGTCCTTGATTATATGAAGTACTAACCATCAAGTGATCTTGCATATATATATATATAGTTTTCTTATTTCTTTGTCTCGGGGAGGTACAATTCTGGTTATCAGTATCTTTATTGGATAATTATCCAGACCTTCTGATTGGTGGTGACTTGTGAGGAGGAAACTTTTACTTAGCCATAAACCTTTGCCTTCTCAAAACCCTAGGTCACCGGGGATGTCTCCCCTGGGCCTACCACCCTAAACAGAAAGAGTTATCCTATCGAGGTGACAGTAGTAGGATAGTCTCCAGTTTCACCAGTTTTCATTTATTTCATCTTTCCTTTACTTGCAAGTACAAACTATGCGATAACATGGCCAACAATACTTGGGATATTATACCTCTTCCAAAAGGAAGAAAACTTGTCAGATGTAAATGGGTGTACAAAACTAAGTATGCATCCGATGGAAGTGTTGAAAGACACAAAGCTTGATTAGTTGCCAAAGGATTTTCCCAAGTTGAAGGAATTGACTATAATGAAACCTTTTCCTTTGTAGCCAAAATGAATTCCATTCGCCTTGTTCTTTCCCTTGCTGCCTCACATAAATGGGAGGTCCATCAGATGGATGTTAAATTTGGCTTCTTGCATAGATATTTTCAAGAATAAATGTACATGGAACAACCTCCTGGATATGTCCAGAATGAATCTAGCCTTGTTTGTCACCTTAAGAAATCTCCTTATGGTCTTAAGCAAGCTCACCGGGCTTGGTATGCCAAAATGGACAACTTTCGTATTGACACCAGATTCTCTAAATGCCATTTTGATCCTAATGTCTATACCAATAAAGTAGGAAGCCATATCATAATCCTTGTCCTTTATGTTGATGACCTTAT